>JAULBU010015778.1:0-21187 GCA_032358235.1 Odonthalia washingtoniensis | reverse complement strand
CTTTAGCTTTAGTTACAAGAGGTTTAAAAACCAGACTTTTAGGAAATGGTTTACAAGGTGCCTTTTTTGTATTATTATGGAAAGAAATTGAAAGTAGACGTGCTTCTACACATACTATTCTTCCTTAAATATAATTTGTATTACTTATAGCCTATATCTTTTACTTGGATAATCATACTGTACATTAAAAATATGTATACAATATTACGTGAATGATGCTGTTATGTTGTGCGTAGAAATGATCATAATCGCATAATCGTTTAATCGTTACTCATGATTTCCTACTGCCACAATTACTTCTACGTCGTGCACTTCGAGATATACATATATACATACTAATAACAATATTACGTCAACTGTTATCGTTCTCATGGGAGATCACGAAACCCGGGTTTAAATTTAAACTGAGGTTTGTGAGCGCCAGTAGATCCATTTATACCTGAAATCCGGCTCAGCTCAAAATTTTGCGTGGGGTGCTGCGAATCTGTATCAATACCGCGCCGTACTCATGCTTTAAACCTGGTTCAGAAGAACTGTCTCTCCCGGACAAAAAGGTTACTTCGGCACTTCAATTTTGACAGTATTCGTGTAATGGCGGACCATCGCGCTTCACAAAATTTGTGGATTAATCATGTGAGAGTTGCGACGAAATATGAGCAGATAATAAATTTCTCAGATAAAGTAGTCTGCTTCATTGTTTAGGACGGCGGCCAGCATTGAAAGAATCGTTATGATACTATTGACGATTGGAATGTTTGATCAGGCGTATCTGGTCACGTAAGCAAAATACAGATCATTCAAAGTGGTGGATTCAAAGTTTGTGACACGATTGAAATCGGTACTTTTCTCGGAGATGGTTGGTGCAGACCTAGCTTGATAACCCAAAAACTGTTTTCGTTAAATGGCCTGGAAAAAAGGTACTGGTGCTCAAAATCTCAGGGTGCAGTACACAGTCCTGAGTTACCCTGATCTTGTACACATATAGTGTGATACTGGTGCCTAGACTGAGGTATCGGAGTAAGAAATGCAAATGCGCACCAACGGGGATTGAACCCACAACCGCAGTGGTTAGTAAACAGGGCCCCATAACCTATCCGATCGCAAGTCACAAGTCATCGGTCGTTGACAGTCGACAGGTATCGCAAAGATGAAGAAATGATTGAATGATTTTAAATTTTCAAATTCGTTGATAGAACACGTGTAAACAAAAATGCGGGAAACACTCCAAAAATCGAAATTTGGCGATGAATGTTTGTCAATTCGAAACATCTCATGACATTTAAGCTTACGCTCATCCCTCCTTTCCATTTTCATTTAAAAAGAGGACTGTTTATTTCGATTTTTAGATCATTTACCTTTTGATTCCGTTTACCACTTTTTTCTGCCTCTTCTCTTCATCCTTCTCATTCATTTTCCTCATCGTCGTCGTCGATCCATCGTTCACCCCCTCCTTCAACGCCTAATGCTCCGTAAGATTTTAGCCCCGTTGAAAGACGTACCTAACATTCCCGCCAACAGTAATAGTTCAACAACTACGTCAACTACGTCAACACTCACAAGCACAGTTGATATTACGCCACAGAAAATTGTTAGTAACATGTCATCATCACCTAAAAATATGGGAGTTCGTAACAGAAGAGGAGATTTAAGAGGAAAAGAAAACCATTTAGTAACATCTACAAGTACGAGTTCAATACATATATCAGAACCTTCAGATTTTAAACTTATTGCACATGTTGAATGTGATCCAAATACAGGTCACTATAAAGGCATTGATGAATTTATGACGCTAGCTACTCTTCCGCGTGGTCGTCGTTCACCTGTTAAACGTCCTAATAATATCCATACTAATTCTAATTCTAATACTAATGATGATAATGACGATAGTACCATTGATTCTTTACCCTTACCACCTACACGTTCAATTCATTCATTACTTGCTGAACGTACTGCTGCCGCTTCTCTCGTCAATATTAGTGAGGAAGAATCAAATCGAAACAATAACAATTTGGATGATACTGGTAATACGAGTACGAATACAGGTAATCCAGGTTCACCTATTACACCATCAGCGTCACGTCCACCACGTGTTCCTAAACGACCACCACCCTTGACATCATCTAATAGTAACAATCCGTTAAGGTCATCACCAGTAACACCAACCAATGGAGGAAAGTTACCGTCGACAGTAGCAAGAAGAGGTGGTAATAAAAATAAGATTTCAAATGTTTCAATGCCCATTCGAACACGTCATGTAGTACATGTGCGACTTGATCCTTCAAACCCTACGGGTTTTGCTGGATTACCGTTAGCATGGGAACGCATTTTATTATTTTCTGGTATTTTACCGCATGAAGCTCTTGCTAATCCAGAGGCTGTTATTGATGTATTAAATTTTTCTTCCAATTCCGCTAATGATGATCCACAGCAACAACTTTTAACAGATGAAAATGTTATCATACAAAATAATGAAGTTGAAGAAGGTAATGAAGTTGAAGAAGGAGATGATGATGATGATGGTGATGATGATGATCAAGATGTATCTGCTAGTTCATTACGTGCTTTACCGCCCATCTGTCTTGAGAAAATGCCTAGTGTCACATCATTCGATGAAGCATCTGATGGAATTTTAGAACCACCAAGTGCATCATCGAATACATCAACACCGCAGCGTAGTATTGACTTGAGAGTACATTATGAAGAAGATGGTGACCATAAAAAAGAAGTTGAAACAATGGAAGTGAATGAAGATTACATGGAAAATTTCATTGGAGCTGAAAGAAAAACGAATTTACCAGATGGAATACCAGATTATGTTGATTCATATTTCCGTGATGATGACCCAAATGAATTATTTTCAAGATTAGAGCATATTGGTGAAGGATCATGTGGAAATGTATATCGTGCAATAAATAAAAAAGATGGTACGTTTGTGGCATTAAAGAAAGTAATACCTGAAAATGAAAGAGATTGGAAATTATACAAATTTGAAGTATACGTAATGAAAGAACATTCACGTAGTGACAACCTAGTCAATTGTTATGATGCATTTCGACATAATAACGACTTATGGATAGTAATGGAATATGTTTCCGCTGGGACATTGGCAGATTTATTATCAACTCGTAGACAATTACGTAATGCCAATACAATGAATGAAGAGGTTATTGCATTTATATGCAGAGAAGTACTAAATGGATTGCAAGCGTTGCATGAAATTAGGAGGGTACATAGAGATATAAAAGGTGATAATATATTACTAGATATGGATGGTAGTGTTAAAGTAGCTGATTTTGGATTTTGTGCAGAATTATCACAAAAATCAGGTAAAAGAAATACTGTCGTTGGTACACCGTTTTGGATGGCTCCTGAAGTTATACGTGGTTCTAATTATGATACTATGGTTGATATTTGGTCAACTGGCATACTGGCCTTGGAATGTACACAGGGTAAACCACCACATTTAGGGGTCGCACCAATTCGTGCCATGTTTTTAATCGCCACGCAAGGTGCACCACAACTCTCCGAAGATACTCCTGCTTCAGCAGAATTGCGGGACTTTATTGATAGATGTTGCTCTTTGGCGCCTGGTCGAAGACCTCGTGCTGAACAAGCTTTAAAACATCCATTCATTGAAAAAGCTTGTTCGAAAGAAGATGCTGCTGCCTTCTTTAATGAAGCTTGTGAACAAAGAATTCAGCTCAAAAAAGGACAGTAGAAAATTTAGAAAGATAGATTGTGAGTGGGAGAGATTTTCTGGTGTTTATATTAACTGTTTGTTTGGTCAACCTAACGTCTCAAATAACCAAATCCTTCAGTGTTTTGTGTTGCTTTTACTTTCCGTACCTAGGAAATATCTCTCTAAGTTTAATAAAAAACTATGTAGAAAACGTTCTATCGTCTCAATATCAAAATCGTTAATATGATGCTCTTTGTACCAGTACCTATGTATATACTCATGTCTTCTTTATTTTTCTTCTGCTGTTAATGTTAAAGCTCATACTTTTGTTCAAGCGCGTTGGAAATAACTGTTTGAAGCAGTTCACAATCCGTGAACTGGCTTTCTAAATCATTACAAACACTTTGTCTTAACTGCTTTTCGACTTTCTCAGCTACGTACTTAACATTCCGTTTTGAGAAACCAACCCAAGGTAACAAAGGGACATCACATTCATCACCTCTTCTTAATAACATACGTTCAATATCCTCAACCCCATTAACATCCATAGCCTTGCTTAAATCTTTTAACATCATCCCAATATCATCATTTTCATCTATATGATTATGACCAAGATCAGAAACTAAAGTATGAATAAGACCTATTGTAACTCTGATCAAAATATGACGAAATACGTAATCAGAACGTTCATTAAAGATTATATTCATAATAGCAAGCGATAACCTTAAAGCTATACCAGGTCGACCTATAATATCCATAGCTATTCCTAATGATATATTTGCTTTTGTTAATGCATCTCTTGTTTCACCACTTCCTTTTGTATTTTCTCTACGTACTCTTCGAATATTACGAAAGTTTAATCCAAGTGATTGTATTCCAAATCGTTCCCCATCTGTGTTTCTTTCAAGTTTATATTCAATTCTTTTTGTAAGCTTCATCTTATCATTATTTCCTGATATACTGTTGTTTATATTTAGAGTTGCTGGACTACCAGGAAGTGATGATAGTAATACACGTAGAGATGCGCAAGTTTTTCATAATGCGGCTTGTGCTGCACATGCTGGTAATACTCTTTGTAGTGAACTTAATCGTGAATCTATTAAAATTGTCTTTTATTCTCTATGTATCAGTTCTTGTTCATTTAATACTTGGCCTTCTTTCGTTTCTTGAAAATACACAAATACATGACGCCATTCCTCTTTAAAAATATCAGTGTCTTGATCATCATCATCATCATTACCAGTCTCACTATTACTACTGTTATTGATATTGCTATCATTTTTAGATAGTTGAAGGCGATGAAGATATCTTAATGCTTTACTTTTACCTCTTGCAACAGCCAAATCAGTCTTTTAACACCTGAACGTAAAGCGGTGGGTAATAGCATAACAGGCATTGCCCTAACATTACTTACATCCAATTTAAAATGATCTAAATCCATATCAATACAACCATCAATCATATCAAGATAATAATCCAATTCATCATTTTTACAATAAGCTAATCTTCCAATCAACTTACCCATATCCATAACAGAACCTCCACCATATGCAGGTATTCCATGAGATTTAAATTCATGAATAACTTTTATACATTTACGTATATTATCAGTAGTAGTCTTTCCATGAGTAACATATAAACCAAATTTATATATAATTGGAGCAGGACCATTATTTTTTCTATATTCTAATTGAGGTAGTAAAGGCTGTAATTTACTACCATTCTAACCACATATAAATACGAGTCTGATTGAAATTGCTTTCGTTATATAATTATCAATATTGATAATTAAACTAGAATTTTCCCGTTTACCGTACCGTTCACTCACTTAATTTAGTAATTCTTGAATAACATTATATTCACGTTGCCAAACTACCTTCGGGTCGCACATTAAATGTGTATCAATAACCACATTTAATCGCATAATAAAGCCAATAGCCATGATCTGTAATAGCTGGAACTAATTAACACGTATAGAACTGAACAATTAAAACACTATATGGTATATACCGTCTACGTTCTACACGTTGTATTTCTAAAAATTAGTTTTGTTTCTTTTCTAATATTATTTGTACTACCACCGCGTATCCACCTTGAACATATGATGTTATTAAACGTTTGATTACATATATTAGTTTATATTTTACCAACAATTTTAACAATCACGGTACTATATTAAGTATAATACACATCCGTTTGCGGTGACATGTCAATGACTTAAATTATGTTTAAATAATTATATAAACTATAAAGTTTTGTATGATATGTTAACATTGTGATTTTAGATTATCAACAAAAGAATGATGACAACGGTTTCTATTTATAATTATAGAACCGTTTTCTTCTTATTTCTATTATGTCAATAGAGATATATGTTTGAAATTAATATTTCCATTTCGGAACGATCGATTCTTCCGTATCTATAAACCATCATTCTCGTAATATTGAAAATGAGTATGTTCGCTTTCCATATCTGCTGATCATTCCATTGTTTTAATTTGTTCCAGTTTGATCGCTCGGCAATGCCATAAACATATCACCACACCCACAGCTCTTACAACTAAAATTAATGACATGACAATAGCAATGAACACACCGACATTCAATCTTTTTTCCGTGCATTTGGAAACGCTGAAGCTCCTCAGTATAGTTTCTTTCATAGCATCTATCTTGTCAACACTTTCCTCGCATTATGACAAAGCCACTCGACGTAACGCTTGGAGTGTTACAAAGCCTGGGGTTGCTACTACTCTTCTATCCCCATCCACAGACCTTACATACACCAATCTTGCATATTCGTTTTTTCGTCCATTATTATTGATGATGTGTGATAAAACGAAACATTTTTTTTTCGTTTTTTTTATAATCTCGATACATGAGTGGTGTTGTTAAATGAAAAAAATAAAAATAAACTGATATTATTACAAAATTCAAGGTAAAAATTATCCAATTTTATTATCAAAAATCTAAAAAAGTTATATATTTTTCCAAAATTTTATGAAAATTAAATTAAATTGTTTTGAGAAAAATCTTTTTCCCCGGACTGTATGTCGTCCACGACAGTTAATTGTATGGTTGGGTAGTGGTCTTAATCTCAGGTACAGTACAGACTGTCTTGTCCTTACTCTTTTGATTTCCTGAATTCAACATGGCGCAACGGCTGCGACGGCGATCATTTCGGTGTTGGTCGAGCGGTGGAGAAGTGTCTTCGATAGTCTAACGCCTCTCGATAATAACATTCCGTGCTGCACTTCTACTTAACTTCCCATTTCTACTTCTATTTATTTATTTATTTTTCATTACTCTGTCGCTCCTTTTTCCACTCTCTTCTTTCTCGATTCTTAAATTTACAACTTCTACTTCACTACTGGAACTTGTGGCAGTACCACTTCCACCTTCCGAAGAGGAATGTGAAAATGTTCGTGTCTGCGCCTCCTGTAAAATCTTCACATATGTACATTGTTAGTCATAATGTTTTTTGTTATACTAAATGTTTTGTTATAACTTACTTCTGACACAGTATTGTTCATACTTGAAAGTTGATTCTTTCTCTATGTATTTTTTTTATGCTGGAATTGTTTTTACATTTCCAGCTCTTTCCGATAGGATTTTTTTTCGTTTTATAACAGAAAAATAAATTAATCATTATGTTACCCGTTACAAGTTTTTTACCAAGTTCATTCTATATATATCATCTAATCATAGTATTGATGTTGTACATTTCTTTGTATACAGAAAAATGTACACTATAGTCACTCAATTTACTGTGTCACACATCACAAACATGTTGTCCTTTCAGTTGCCTGTTTTTTCTTTTCTTTTCATTTTTTTAACCCCGTTTCATGCATATTTCTATTGTTTACAGAAAACAATACAACACATCATGGGCGAGTGGGATTCTCTGTATGAGAAAAAGTTGCTTTTATTTTTGTAGGGCCAAACGCCCCAAAACAACCCGTTATAATACAAAGTATCTCTTGAAGGAGCTGCATCAGGAAATACATTATAACGGTACACGTGTTTTTCCGCAGGGTGGCTCGGGGGTTACCCTGGGAACCAAAACAGTCCGACCAAATTGACGACACTTTTTCGGCGTAAAGTATGTAAGCAACATGTACAAGATGATGAAATGTGAGAGCATATTTTTGTAGAGACTACAACTAGATTTGCACACGAACGTGTTGGTGTGGAAGATATTGGCTTCAAAAGCGCCACGCGGAGGTACCTCGGTTGCCGCTTTCGTATTTGCGCCTCTTCTCGCAACGTTTTACGTCTGTGACGGACTATTGTTGCTACAGCTACCGATACTGCGGCAGCAGCAACCACGACAGGTATTAGTCAACGGCGGTACATGTTCTGTTAACTTTCTATGTCAACAGAGATGAAAGTTTGACAGAGGATAACGAATTGAGAATAATCCAAATTTTATTTGTTACTTTGAAATAACCCTCTCGCCTGCTAAAAAAATTTAATACTTGCGCCACATGACGTCAATTTATAAAAATTGACGTTATGTGCAAGTACATCTGTAGGACGTACTTTGTGGGACATTCACGTCGGTAGTGACGTATGGAAAGTTCTGAAGAGGCCAAGAATGTTGGCATTCAATAGGTATTTATGTTATCCAATAGAATTAATCACTGCAGACTGTCTATAAATTATCCAAAGAATGTGTTTCTACAATAGAACTAACTACATAGGAGCCGTATGATATCGCGTTCTATGGTGACACTCCAATTGAATTGCAATCCCAAACTTTAATCAGGACTATATCCCTAATATTCCTTATGTGGACTATAGTCAACATAAAGAGAAATGGGCAACAATTTGTAACGGTCGTTATGTTGAATATAGTCGAAATAGGGAGCCGTTTTAGGGGTTGATGTCCCAAGATCGATGATGATTTGTTCGGAACACGCGCTTCCGAAATTCAAGTCAAAACATTATCGGCGAGGAAGGCCGAAAAATAAAGACACGCTGACTACGAGCTTGCCGATTCTTTTTTCGCATCGTGCTGGGGATTCGCTTCAGACAGCGTGGGAATCGTTGGATTATAATCTACCTAAACTGATGGAGGTTCTGAACGATGGACGGGGTGAATAGGCTTTTAGTGGATTGATTGTTACAGCGGACGGAGGATATGGAAAAGAGGCCATAGCTGAGATACTCGCAAAACTCGGTGTTTGCAGTAGTTTTATCCTCCCTAACCATATTTTACGTGTCCATCCGTTTATGGAGAAGTTATACCTCCAGCAGAGTCGAGACGACGAAATTGAGGATTTTAACGACGATACTGTCCTTCTGGAAGGTGAGTCACTGCAAGACGGTCAAAATCACGGAAGTTTCGATGTAGAAGGTGCTGCAAGTGACTCGCCAGGGATTTGCAGCTCTCCTGACTAAAAGTTTCCACCGAGTGCCTCCCCTGCTGAAGAATCTACTGAGTCCTCCGCTTCAGGCAGGAAGCGTCAATTTGTTATTGAGAATGACGCCACGCTGGGACATGAATCCTTTCATGCATCAAAACGGTTGCGGTCCTGCAGCGGGTCTGTGAAGGAAATTGCCATTCGGAAGCATGGGAAAGTAATGTTTTGTAAGGTCTTGAGATTCTTCATCGACGTGCCGGATGTCATCTCTAAACGGCTGAATACCTGGATCGCAGTACCGCGCCCCAACATTTACAAGGACTATCTCTTTTAATTTGCTTGTTCCCCGACTGTACCCTCCAATTCCTCAAACCTGTCTCCAAAACAGAAGGTGGAGGCGTTCATTTCTGAGCGCTGTATTCCTTTGTCTGTGGGGCAGAGGTTGGAGTTTCGGTTGATATGTTTCGAAGTACAGTAGCTATAGTTGTACACCGATTAATTAAGTTAGTCTCACTGGGGTATTAGTCTCAGTAGGAAATTACTGTAAGTGATAGTAATTCCGGATTCTAGGTTTTGATGGAAAAAAATTAGATCATGAGAAAATCGAGGATTAATTTAATATAAAAAATTCCAGCTAAAAGATTATGAAAATGAACCAAAAAAATAAAATAAAATATACTAATTGTTTTCTAGTATCTGTACTGAATCTCTGTTTAAGTGGTTGATGTATTTGTGGATTATTTCCTGGAAATGATGGAAGAGTTGTTCCACTCTTCAAGTACCGTTGACATGCAGAGCCAGACCACAAAGAATCATAGATTTTCTTGTATGGGTTTGCTCTTATCACCGAACTCCCACTTGAAATTGCTGTCATAACGATAAAAAATCAAACTAAAAATATCATGTCGTTGACAGTTATAACGGTCAAAAACTTAGAAAAATTACTGATTGATAGTCATAACGTTTTTAAACGTTATGACTATCAATCAGTAATTTTTTAAAAAAACTAATAATTGGTTTGAAACTCGAACGTTGCTATTTTAATACTTAAAAAAATAAAAGGTGAAATTAACAATTTAAGAGCACATTTACCAGTGATCTTAATGTTTTGTAAGGAAGAAGAAGTAAAAAAATTACACCGAAATTTATATATGAGGGTTGCACATTGGTCTGAGACATAGTGTAAATAGTTTTTCCTATGTGATCGCTATCCCTATCCCAAAAAATATTTTCCCTGATTATCGGCCTTGGTTCTTTTCGTCTTGTTGAGAAGACAGGTAGCTCAACTTTGACAGAGAAATATTAATGATATATCAACCTACAGTGATGATGATCATGATGACTATGTTCTCTTAGAACTAATATCATCACAGATGTGTCCTGGCTTTGATTTCAATCAAGTTCTGAAAAACCAAGAATAATTTCAGCGGAAAATACGAGGTCGAAACAAAAACAGGGACTTTGATGCTGCCATTCGACAGATTAAATCTGTAGATTCCCTGATCTGTCATATTTTATTTCATCAATCAAGGCGTATATTCGGAGACAGACTTTGAGAGGCGGTTTCGTATGCCTAGGTTACTGTTCAACCGAATAGAAGAAAGCTTTACAGGAAGGTGCCCAGTATTTACGCAAAGAAAAGACTGTAAAGGGAAAAGAGGAATCCATCCTCGATTAAAAATCAAAGCAGCAATGAGAGTGCTTGCATGCGAAATGTCGTTCGATCAAGTAGATGAATTGTTGGAAATGTCCAGTGGTTCATCTCGTGTTTCTTTCTTATCATTTATCGATGAAATTTTCAAACGATATTCGAAGGAGTTTCTGATATATCCAGATGAGGAAGACATAAAACGTATACTTTCAATAAATAGTGAAAGAGGTTTCCCAGGTTGTCTGGGCTCGTGGGACTTTCAGCACTGGGAATGGAAAATTCGCCCAGTGGCATGAGCAGGACAATATAAAGGGAAGGAGAAGAAGCCAACAGTTGTTCTTGAAGCTGTCTCAGACGGAGAGTTATATATTTGGGGTTGGAACTTTGGAAATCCAGGAAGCATGAATGACATAAATATTTTAGACACGTCCAAATTGGTAACTGATATAAGAAATGGAAAGTTAATTCCAGAGTTCGAGTATGAGATAAATGGAACGAATCGAAAGTAGCTATATTATTTAGTCGATGGTATTTACCCTCGGGGGGAAATGTTTATTGATACAATTGCACAAGCAATTACAAAGAAGGATAAGAACTTTTCCAAAACCCAAGAAGGTTTGAAAAAAGATATTGAACGCGCATTTTGTGTATTAATTTCAAGATGGTATCTTTCATCTAAACCAAGTTTGTTTCATTGCAAAAATATCATGACAAACTTTGCTAAAGCAGCAATATTATTACTTATTATGATCGTGCAACACAGAAGGGATGGATATGAAAGTGAATACTTTGAGCTTTCGTTAAAAGAAGTAGAGAAAGGTTTCTTTATTGATGAGGATGGGAATGAAAAAGAATTCAATTGGAAAACAAAAAATGATCTGCAAATTGAAAAACGAAGGTTTATAGACGGTTCTCAATAGACTGGCATTGTCCTTGCACGGAACGAAGCCATAACAGATAAAACAAATCATTATACACTCAAGTCAGACCTTTTAAATCACATTTGGAATAGTTGGGGAGTCCAATATTAAAACAATTAATGTGTTATAGACCCTTTAATATTCATTTGTTGATGTTGGTGATGGTGGATGGGTAAGTAGAACAGTTGTTGGAATTTCAGGAGTAAAATGAGGTGATGGGGGTGATGGGGGATAATGTAGCTTGTGATACTAAAATTTGTGAAGGTGCATCAGTGACACGAGTTATAACAGGATTTTCAGTCGTGGTTGTTTTCATATAGTAATCTGTTCGTAAAACTGATGATGACCTTTCATCGGATGTTCCACTGAGTCGATCACGAAGTCTTTTGATATGAGATTTACTTAATAGGCGAGAGTATTCATCCCTTTCTTTTTTGTCTCTATCAGTTGAGTTTACAACATCTGCATTAAATTCAAACATAGAATTCTTTTCAAAAATCAAATCATTCCGTTCATTCATTGATTGGACCAAACCTGATGCGTTTTTCAAGGCTTGTTCAGACTTCATTTACATGTTCAATTATTTCTTCGCTTTCTTTCTTCCGATTGGTTTTTGACTTTGCAGTTGAGGTTGTGGTTTTGCTGACGTTGCTGATGAAGTTGGTGTAGAAGATTGTTGATTAGATGCTATGTTTCCACCTTCTATTTGCATGTTTGATGCAGTTTAATTTGATGGTGACAAAACATCTACCTAATTATCACCATCATAATCAAGATCATCATCTTGATTCCGCGTCATGTTGTTCATCGATTGGGATTTATTAAGGTTGATGTCCGTTTTAAACTTCGGATGATGTCTCAGTATTTTGAATGCTAGATGATACGGCCAGTGTGAATGTGAGTATGATTTTGGATCATAGGAGATCGTGTCTCGATTACCAAGATGTTTAGCTATCGACATTGAGAAAATCTCGTCTGGAGTCACTCTACTTGGACCACATGACATGAAGAATGTAACAGCTCATCTGAATTTATTTATGTCAGCAATCATGGCGTCTACTTTGTTTCGAATCGATTTTTCTGTTATTCCACCGTATTTCTTTGGGTATTCATCGCTTTGCTCAAAATCGGAGAAGGTGTTGTACACTTTTCTATAAATTGCAGACCTTGTTTGATCTATACCTGTTATTCTATTGGTGCTTTGTTTGATATAAGACTTAGCCAACGCTTCCAGCTCTTTTTCTTCCCAGTTGAGGCCACGGACCATGATTATTTGTTGAAGCTGTTGTGTTGATCAAATAGGGGAAATGAAATTTGTCCTAAAAATGCAAAGAACGAAAGAACAGTAACTATCGGACTGATATTATACTGAGATGATTGCAGATCGTCATCATGTCGAACCTGTCATATAGGAAATGATTGAAATGGTGCCGTTGAATGATGTAGGATGACTACAACGGTCAAAATACAATGTGAACGGTCTCGTAGAGAGCTCTTTTTGAGTGATGAGCAAACATTGTAGGTGTTTCTATTCGATTGGGATAGAGAAGAAATTTCCCTATTTTATTAAAAAATAGGGAAATATTTTCTCTATCCCAATCAAAATTGGGATAGAGGTAGGGTATCGAGGACCTATAATGTTCAATATTTTTTCGCAATCCCAAAATATGAAAAATTCGTGCTTTAACTTTCAGATAGGGAAACCGTTAAATGTGCTCTAAGTCCTATAGTCTATGTCGTTTTATTCCTGAAACGAAATTGATATTTTAAGAAATATTTTTTATAATCAATGCAAACATGTTTGTAACCTTTCAGGTTCCAATTTTTCAATTTGCTACCTCAGACTTAAGTAAATAAACTCGATTGTTGGGGCATGAAAAACTATGAATGTAAAAGACTTCCTTCTTTGAGTGAAAAAAATCGTTTTTTGGCGGTTTAAGTTATACTAAATTAAAAGTTTTTAATTAGTATTAGTGAAACTATTTAAATTTTTATGGAATTAGTCTCACTAGATAATTATTCTCACTTCAGCTAATTGCAGATACTGGATTTTTTCCGGGCTTCGTTATTAGTCTAAGTGAGACTAATTGAATTAATCGGTGTAGTATAATCGGTAGAATTAAAAGCAACGTGTAGTGCACTGTAGAGTGATGCATTTATAATACTCGTGGCTGAGCTAAGTAAGTTTTGTACATATGACACGTGTAGTGGCCGACAATAATATCTATGCAAATCTAATAGTGGTATTTATTATCTAGGCAGAATCTATTAGAGGTATATTCTAAAGAGAATATAGTAGTTGTATTATTTAGGCGGGATCTAGTGTAGGTATATTATATGCAGAACGCTGTAGCTGAATTATCTAGGCAGAATATAGAAGAGGTATATTCTAGGCAGAATATAGTAGCTGAATTATCCAGGCAGAACCTAGAAGTTGCTTTGGCACGTGAAGTAGTTACGGTATCATCTAAGCAGAATCTAGATGTAGCTTGACTGCGGTTGAGATACAATGAGGTATCTCATATCTTAAATTGAAGTAAACACAAATTGATCCGAAGAGGAACAATCAGGCAAGTAGGGAGTTTCAATTACGATCGGTTGGTGGTTACTCGTTCTCTATTATTGAACCAAGACGAGAAATTTGTCTCAGTCAGTGGTTATATAGAAAAATTTCAATGACAACATATCCTGAAAAGTGGCATATGACGTACAACAAACAGTACAAGACGGAAATATACATCTGATACAAGCTAGATAACCACGTCATATGGACAGAAATAGACAAAAGAGATTAGCTGGTGAACCACAGTTGACAATAATTCAGATTTTGTATTAAAAATCCAAATAGCTTCCCCTTACTTTCACCGTTGTGTACAGCGGCCCACTGGTTGGGTCTGTAGTTCATAAGTAACTTGCAGATCGGGAGTTCTATCCTCGCTCCGTGCGCGGGAGGAGAACGGGTACTTCTCTTTGCACAGGCGCCTCATTTTTCATGTGTACGTGTGAAGATCCTATTGGCTGAGTGAACCCAACTATCTACCAATAGGAACACTGATTGGTACGGAATTCAGTGAGAACATCTTCTCATCGAGTACGGATCGCCACAGGGCCCCTAGTTTTGCTCGATGTCTTCTTTTTCTCCTGCTTCAATATCTCCATGGAAGTCCTTTCCCTTTTGCCATCATCCACCACTGTCACAGTTTCTTTCCATTGTTGATGCATATTCAAAGGGCCCATGGATCCCAACTATGAACCATATATTTGTCTTTTGGCTGGTGTTGCAATTAATCACATGAGAAGAATTGCCACCGCCATTGCGATCAACTTACACATACGACAAACACGTCATACTGGGCGCATCGGTCCAAAACTTTTTCGAGATATTTGCTCAGTTGAGGAAATAATGCACGGCCTCAGCACTTCCTCGAAAATCAGAATTTTGCGACTGGAATGGCAATGTATTGGATCTCTGTGTGAGCTTTCTGCAGAATCCACTGGAGAAACGTTTGTCAATATGCGTCCGCGCCTACACATATTTGTTACAATTTGTTGGTTGGCTGGTGCAAAATACTTGAATTTACTTGCCATAACAGTATTGCCAATATCTACACTTTTCGAAGCAATTGATTCGACGCTTTCCATACTTCACGAGTATCTAGAAATAAAGTTTCCGTTTGATGATAATTAATCGTTAGAAGAAGCGAGTAGGGGATTTGCGCGAAATGGACGAAGCGCTCTCAATGGTTGTGAAGGTGCTGTAGATGGATTGGCTATCAAGATTAGTGAACCATCAAAAAACGAAGTATCTAATCCATCTGTTTATTATATTGCAAAGGTTTCTTCGCTCTTAACATGCAGGGTATGTGCGATCAACGTCTTCGTTTAAATTTTGTATCAGTTGTGACTCCCGGTTCGTCACAAGATCACGTCGCGTTACAGTCGAGCTCAATTTTCTCAAAGCTTCAAGATACTGATAACCGACTACTGGA
This sequence comes from Odonthalia washingtoniensis, assembly GCA_032358235.1. Taxonomy (NCBI): domain Eukaryota; phylum Rhodophyta; class Florideophyceae; order Ceramiales; family Rhodomelaceae; genus Odonthalia; species Odonthalia washingtoniensis. The sequence continues at coordinate 5,585 of JAULBU010015778.1, read as the reverse complement.
AAGGAAATGGGTAGTTGGTAACGAGGCCTTTGTCTGTACGAGTAAATGATTGGCCCCTTGGCCGGAAAGAAGCTCCGATAAATATCGTGATTGCTACAACTACTGGCTATCTTCATCACGGATCAAGATTGAACAGGCATTTGGGGCTCTTGTTAGTTGCTGGGGAATGTTTTGGAAACATCTACGTGTGAAAATTCAGAAAGCGACTCAAATTTTTCTTGTGTGTTGTAAACTTCACAATATTATTATAGACGAGACAGGAATGTTATCCGTTCCTAACCAGTACGAAAGGGATCTTGATGGTGTCTATATGGCAGATATTCCACAAGATGAATGTGAAGACGTTGAAATCAGGAGGAGAGATATTGAAATATCATCAACTCGCAAGAGGTTTACAAATTTTATTATAGAGAACGAAATGGTACGTTCTTTTTAAAAATATATTAATATGAATGTTACTTCAAGCAATCTTTGATTTTTTCCTGAATGCAGTTGAGACGGGATTGTGAGGATTCGATGTATTCTAAATCGTCAATGTCTGTAGCATGACGAATGTCAGACCGTGATTTTCTTTCTACAGTCAGAAGAGATCCAACAGTTTCAGCCACTTCTCTGTGGTGAACCAAGGAATCTTAGGACTCATTTCTTTCTTTCGATGTATTAATATTCAATGATAATTGATCAGGCTGCGATAAAGAATCAGCTATTCAATTCAAACAATCATCTTCTTCATGCTTGTGTTTTTTCCACGTGAAGAAAGGACTCTACATAACCCTTCCGACGTACTATCTGCCGTAAGTGTTTCACCAATACCAAGTTCCCCACGTAATCCACCACCAACTTCCCTCACAATCATATCTAACCAAGAAGAGGTTTTAAAAACACAGTGCATATAGGACAAAATCTAGTGTCGATTTGTTACATTTGGAAACACATCAGACTCAACTTGCCCTTACTTTGTATGATGTTTATAGCTTAATGTATAACGCGATCGAAACCAACGCGATCTCAGCCAAACAGACTTGCTCCGTATTATCTCACCTGTTCTTTATCCAGTTTGTATATTTGGTTCGAAACTCAATATCAAATAATCCGTAACATCATCACATGATTCTGGAAGTGACATAAAAGTGTCACAACTGTTGAATCAGTCCATTAATTCGCTTTCCCATGGATCATTTCGTACCTTATCAAGCTCAGCCCGTGTCTCTGGGCGATTATTCAAACTACTGAAAGCAGTGAAAAGTTTCGGATCTGCAATAATATGAATAACCAAACATATTCATTAGATGTACATGGTGGTGAATGTCCGCACGCTACTAAGGAAGAAGCATCGGAAGGGTGGGCAATGGCACCATGTCGCTTAAATTTCTTTAAAAGGTTATTTTCATCTGTTTGTGATTTTACACCGGACTTGATGAGTCTTGAAACGAGAAGATCTTTTCTTCCGTTATATGACAAAAATGTTCGCTTGCACGTTCATTGAAGGTCCGCCTGCTTCACCGATAATAGTTCGAATCCGATGCGAACATCAGACATGTCGTTTAAAATAACTTCCGCCATAGGATCTAACAACATGGTTGACATGGTTGCAAAGAGAGGTTGATAGCCAAGAAGTTACACTGAAATTGTGCGGTCGTGGAACTTTTTTCAAATGTGCAGTCGTGCAATGTTTTTCTATTTTAGGACAGAGAAAACTACATTCAAATATGTACTGTCTTGTTTTGTATTATTAAAACAGTCAAAGTGGTATCGTAACCAAAAAATTGTATGGCCAATTACATTTCACCAGGTGACCATAAAATTTGCGATACATATGGTATATACATTGTATCATACATCTGGAATTGGAGAAAATCATCATTTTAGTTTCTTTATATTTGCTTACAGTGGTGGCTTACAGTAATTTAATGTCGAGCAAGAAATGACCCCGCATCGGGGGACATTTCCCGCTCAAGTTCTGTCAGTGTCACCAACAAGAATTGAACTCGCGGCCCTACCATCAGTGCGACTGGCCGAAATCAACTAGGCCACACTGATACGCGGCGCTGATTGTTTACTTTTCTTCACAAATTTATAGTTTTTGGTTCTGTAAGCAATGCTTACAGAAGCCCTATTTCTTAATAAAATTCCACCGTCGGCCGCTGCAGCGAGCAGCCGGCGACCGGTCAGGACACACAGTCGAGTACCTTCGCGTTGATTGGCACGCTGCACCGTTGAGCAACTTTCTGACCGCCTTGTCATCCGATCATGACTTCCTCAGGAATGGGCCTAATTGTTTAGGAAATAAAAATGCTTCTTTTTGAAATTTTAATAGACTAGATCATTTCTTCAAGAAATGAACAGGTTGTTGACAATCCTGTGTTCCTGTGAGCGCATATTTTTCCTGGAGTTTCGGTCTCGAGATAAAAATGTCAAGGGCGAAGACACCTTATTAGAAACGGCTACAGACGTTTTCAGTGATCATGGACAGGTTCAATGTAGTCTGAACTAAAGTTTTACTAAGATAATTAGTGTAACCACAGACCGCACCGGTCATTGTTGCCACCAATTGCCAACCAGAAACGTGACGTTCCTTGATGGAATACAACACATTACAAAGAGATGAAGTGTGAGTCGGTACACGTGGATAGATAACCTTACCGTAATCTCGTTAAGATTGTATCGGCTACCATATAGTGCTGTGTTACTTAAGCGTGATGCCGAAGTCTGGATGACGCTAAGTAAAACGGTCAGCTAAGTCCCTACAATTTTTCTTATGGTAGCATCGCTAAGCCGCAGAAATATAACAATCTCAATTCTCAATAAGATTATCTCTTTCCACTGTTATTAAACGGTCTTTTGCAATACATTCTTCTATGCCCATGTGCGCCGATTTTTGGCTTGAAAAAATGGCAAAGTTCAACAAGCCTTCAGACTGCATTCAGTTGAAACGACGCGCTTATGCCGTCATTCGAAATGAATACCCTCTACTTCTTTGCTTCAACGACACCCCGAAGAACGCTACTGTAACTGCGTATACCAACTGGATGAAAGATAATGCGAAAGTCAAGTCTACAATTGTCACGCAAAACTTTAAGAACTCAAATTTTGAGAAGTTGAAAATTGGGATGTTAATGTAGTCCAATTTATGTCATTAATTGATGAACGGGCCATTTTGGACCAGCACCTCACCGATCAAGAAAAATTAACCAACATACTTCGCTCGCTACCCAGTCATTAGATGATCTAGCTATGGCTGCTATGTTAACTACAACCTCATTTGATAACATTACACTTGCCGTCTCTGCTATCATCGAATGTCTCAAGAATATCGGTACTTGGAAACCGATCTGAAAAACTCCACAGGCCTACTTTAATTGGCATGAACCAGAAATGAACGAGACATCCCCAATTACCGCATTGCAAACGGACTTTCTTCCCATCTTAGCGCTCCACGCTCATGGAATTATGTCAAAGCGCATGAAATTAAATTTCTACATCTACACCTTATGAATCAAAGAGGAACAAAATGATAAAAAGACTTGTCCAGGAGCATTGGACATGCACTCGGGATCTCATGTTCGCAACAGATCTTCCAAAAGAGTTCTGGGGAGAAGAAATCAATCAAGCCAATTGGATTAAAACAGACGTACTTGCTGTCGTATCAACCACACGGTCACACTTATCGAATGGTACAATTCTGTGAATAAAAAATTCAAAACTGTGCTCCAGTTCGTAGATAATGGTTATTCATTCACATATTATCCACGAAAAATAGCCAAGAAAAAGTTCCTTTTCAGATCCAAATCTTTGCCCTTCGTTGGTATGGAATGCAACACAACGATCATTCGCGTCTTCGTCCTTGGTAAGAACACATTTCGTATTATTCGCCGGACGGACTTCAATTAGACAAAGTCGAACCTTCTACTGTCTGTTTCAAGCCTTCTAGATGGACTTTTAAGACAAAGATCGATCGAAGAGACCTCGAATGAAGTTGACGACTCAGTGTAATGGGCTATTCAGAGCTTTATAGTCGCAATGTCGATCCATCTTGCCCCACATAATTCTTACGCCGAAATGTCTGATGGTCTTCCACTTCCAAGATCTTTCCAGGATTCTTTTTATCAACTTCAGTGGGGAGAAGATATATATATATATATATATATATATAATATATATAACGCTCTTTCTCACCGTGAAACTTTGATTTACATCCACAGAAACTCCTCTACTGCTCCAGTTCCGTTTAAATGGAGATTTAGAGCAATAAAAACGGATTATGTTGATACTGAGTTTCATTTCAAGGCAAGAGGTACTATTCATGGTCATTTACAAGATACATACCATGACTATGATCCCGAAAGTCTATACACACTTTTCACCGCTCACGAAAACATTCGCATGCTCTTATCAATCGCAGATAAAGAACTTATCCCGAAAGGATGTGATGTACCAAATACTTATCTTCCTGGATACCTAGACGTACCAATTTTCATGGAACAGCAAACCGACTCGTCCCGTAATCCAGCCGTATCTGGTCATGTATGTCTACTTAAGAAGTCACTCTATGCGAAAGTAGGCTGGTCATATTTGGGGAGTTTTACTCCATGAATGGCTGTTAAATTGCAGTTTCGAGCAATGAACAGTGGAGCATCTCCTCTACTTCTTTACGCATAATTCGTACATCATTATTTGTTTTGTCGCCAATAAAATTGCTTTTGCTTCAAACAACCAACAACTCATTGACCAGTGTGAGGACATGATGACCTCATCATTTGCTGTCAAGCAGTATGGAGAGATCAAGTAGTTTATCCTCTGGTCTGTCACAAGATCAACTACTTTGCTTAAGGTCTTCCAGCGCCAATACTACGAACGGCTTCTTGTTTGCTTTGGCATACAAGGGAGTATCACTGTTTTGACTCCTCTTGGTTTGACAAGTGACTTGCAGCCCCGTCTCCACAAAGAAGATCCTCTTCGATCCACTACACATCCCGATTACCACTCAATCATAGGCAGGATCGCATAAGTAGCTGCATGCACAAGAATAGATCTGATCTTTGCCGTGTTAGAATTTGCTCGTCATTTTCACGATCTTTGCCAGCGTCACATACTCCTTGCCAAATGTCTATTAAGATACATCTCTGGAACTCTGGACTACGAAATTTAGTTTTCTTATCGTCATTCTGTTTGCCCTGATTTAATACACGCACCGGTAGATGCTGATTGGGGTGTTGACATACATATTTCTCCGGCAAAAACTTTTGTTTTCTATTTAAGCCGGTTATGGTTTTTCCTGTTATCATCGTCGTCGAAATTGAAAGTCGTGTATTTGTAGACGAAATATGCTTATACATGAGTGATATTATCTGATAAAATAGGTGTAACCAATTTTCATTGGTTACAATAGGGCGTGTGCAAACCAAAAAGTTTTATATCGGTGGAGGTGAAATCCGGAACAAGGAAGAGGCCGATTATTTTGGTATAAGGTTGACCACGTGTTGTTTCGTGCGACCAAGGAGAAAAGAGAAACCAATAGTGCACTACATGGCATTTGTAGCTGTGACTGGTTTTCGTTGGAAGTTGATATAGGAAAAATTGTAGCT
>JAULBU010015767.1:0-21188 GCA_032358235.1 Odonthalia washingtoniensis | reverse complement strand
CGATAACTCCGTAAATCACGGAATCAACATCCATATGGAATATGCTTGATCCTTTTGGCGTATAATTAGTCCGTTAAAAGGAGCTCTCCAGGAATAGTGGTCTTAATGGAACAACCAAAAAATTCGAAGTTATCGAAGACACGCGGTTTTGAGTCAGAACGACCCAGAATTGTTTCCACATTCTGTTTACACGAAGTATTTCCTGCAATAATCGTGTTATCGACGTAGAAACTATCATCATCATCATCATCATCATAATTATCATCATCATAATCATCATCTCCACCGAAGTCGCGTGATCCTCCTTTCGATCACTTCTGTGTCTTGCGTGCTCCGTATTCGCGTCGTACGAACTACGCGGATCGAACCAAGAAAACGATTCGTTACCTATGTATTTATGTCTATGAGCTACAAACGCGAATGTGAGTGATTTGCAATTTTTGACTTCTGAGAAGTCCTCATTCACCAAAATAGCGTATGCTTTAGCCTGATTAAGACTTATCGCGGTCTTATGAACGTATGAATGAACAAACAGACCCTCTAACTCTTCAGAAGGCGAAACAAAAAAATATACTCTAGAACAAATATTTCGATCGCTTAGTCACTTGAAGGTTCAATTTACTTTCAACCCATATTGAGGTTCCCGCTCATAGCCAATTGAAATATTTAAGGGTCATCATCGGCTAGTTAATCAGAAATGTTTGTAACTCCATTTTATCTACCCAACTGTTGGCAAAGATCAGCAAGCACCATGAAAACAGCATATTTTCTTCCGTCCTTTTTCCTATAGTATTCAATTTTCCGTTATACTTTTTTTGCGGCGTTAATGAGCTTGTTTCATTGAGCCATTGTGTGGTCAGGATTGTCACAGTTGAAACACTCTGAGATATCCAGCGGATTTACCTTATTAATCGAACAGTTTTGCGTGTTTCTTCAATTGTTCACATATTTTGGATTCCGACAACAGTTTCCTTGCGCAGAGTACCGTATATCGATCTAGTTAGTTTCGGACCACAATAGGCCTTGCGTTGCATTATCTCTATTGGTAGCGACTTTTGCCTCTTTATCGAGCTCATCGCGGCTTCAAATTCACCGTATAGCATCTGGAACGTTAAGTTATGCCTAGCAATCCTACTCAACTTTTCTTGTGACCAACTATATCCACAGTCGGATTAAGTAGGAACTAAATTTTGTGGGCGTCTCCACAGTGAGAGGCAGGACCCTGTCTGGAGAGCCTGGTTGCCAGTTTTTACACTTTAGTGCGTGCCACGGACTTTTCTTTCCCTTTTACGAATTAAGATACATGTAGCGAGTTTATAAAATTCTTCACCCGGGTCAGATGCACAGGAGAATTATACTCCTGGATTACTATATCCACGGCTTGCAGCAAAGTTTCAGCATAGTTGAAAAGCCGTTCCAGATAGAATAGTTTCGCATCCTTCACTAGTAGATTATGAAGGAACTGAACGTTTTGCTGAGGGCTCAAGTTTTAATCATCAGAAATTTGCAGATGTTCATCACTGTACTCCAACCAGCATCAGCCCAGTTCACCCGGAAACGTTTTTCTGAATCCTTCAATCTCTTCCCGATGTCATGAGCGAGTTGTATCACAATGTTATGAAACGCGCGGTTGGAGCTTTTTAGAGGCCCAGAACCTGTTTCTTGTGATGGTGAATCTTGTTTAATTCAGAGAGACGCACACATCATTAGTTGTGCTGTTTCTACTGCAGAATCTCCGTCTTCCAGCTCATCGTACAGACCGTGTGCGAGAGTCATCATGACCTTTCGCGATGAATGGTCCGCAATAAGAGCCCCTTTCTACTCTAAAACGTTTCTTAATTACACCCAGACTGAAGGCACATCACATATCTCTTTACCAAACTTAGTAACAAGAGGAAACATCTCATCTACCACTTCCCGCAGATTTATTCTAGAGATCTTGGCATCAATAGATCGAAAATAAACCCTTTTTGGTTGCTAGTAAATGCTCCCAGTGACTAGTTAGTGATGTATTTCGTGAAGACAGGGCCATCGTCACTACTCTGTCTTCCTGTAACATCTTGTTCGCTCAACTAAGCAGTGGCTTCTTTGTCTACCTTTTTTTTGACGTTATCCACGGATTCTTCCCACTACAAATAGCTGGTTTGTAGGTATTTTTCTTATTCCAGTCCTGTATATTACGCTTAAAGCACCCCGTAAAATTTCTTATCCAAGTTTGTTACGGTACTTCATGTGCCAATCTTCATGAAATACCTTCTATGACACACCACGTCCAGTAAAGTCTCACTGTTGAAACAACTAGAACAATAAATTGATCTCCAAGCCCTCACAGCCTGCACATGGTTTAAATAAGATAGTGGTTAAGAAAACTCAGAGCGCGACTCACGGCCCAGGTGAACCTAGACAGCCGCGAATTAGGAAACAGTAGTCTGTTAGTATCTTACTTTGGTAGTCTTCCACCTTGACATTTGTTAAAAGTGTCCACTCGGTTCCCTTACGGTTTAGATAATATAATCGAAGTTTAGCGTGTGATCTAGAGTCTAGAGTATATTTTGTTTGGGATCTCGTGTTGGGATGTATCGGGGTTTGTTTTGGTTTCGAAACTTCGTTCTTTTGTTGATATATATATCTGTGTATGTGTCTTTGGCTGTATTTAAGAAGCAGAACTGACAGCAAGGGGGGAGCATGCGAAGTAGGCAGCAAGTATGTATTGAAAAAGCACAGAAATAGAATATTTTGGAGCATATAAAATGTAGCGTAGATTTTAATCGTGTCGGGAGCCTTCCACCGACTCTTACTAGGCAGGTATGCTGCTCCGTCGCCGGAGCTTTGCAACAAAATGAGTAGTGAAAACACGTAAAAGTCTGACATCATTTCGTTGACCAAAGACGACTAGAATGGGACCAGCAGTTTAAATGAACAATGAAAATAATTTGTAACGTCATTACAATTTGCTTCCACTAATGCAGTATGTAGAAATTTAACTAAAACTAAGTACGCATAAATTCAAATGAATAATTGAGCAATCCAATCACGGAGCGCCAAATTTCTGTCCTGATATCTGCAGTATTTGCAGTATCTTCACACCAGAGGTCGTGTGAAAGCACTTGTGGTACTTGTGCTGTACGACAGGAAACGTCCTGTTTCATATTAACATCTACACTGATTGATGGTAGTATCGTGATGATGTGGTTATGAACTGCATAAAAATATAGTAAATAGCACCATTTTTAATGCTATATAGAAATAAAAGTATTGCACCATTTTTAACGGTATCTAGCAATAAAAGTGTTGTTGAGGATCTCAGCAATAATTTTAATGCGAAATAGTATTAAAAATGGTTCTATTGCATTAATAAAAATGAAGAAGAAGAATGGGGTGAAAAAATCACTCGAAATGTTTTTACTTTTTAAATTTCCATTTCCATTGCTAACTGAGCAACTTTTCTATCACTCAGGACCAATGAAATAAAATAAAGTTGGTAGCTGTTTTCAATATGCAAACTTTATGAATTGTGGCGAAAATGTACTTTCGCCATGACAAGTTTCCCAATAGTAATGAAATAATTATTATCAATGAATGTATTGCTTGTTATTTTGGATAGTTTAGAAAGAGAATGTAAAAAACGATTTTTATTAATGAATGTATTAAAAGTTTAGTAGTAAAAGGTATACCGTCTACTAAACTACTCAGGATTAACTGGATGGTTCAGTAGGAGGAACGGATGTAATTGGAGAAATTAGTAAACTTTGTAACATACGATCTTTTATTGCATTGTCAATTTTCATTGCTGATTTTCCAAAGAAGAACCGGATTGGAATGTTGAACCGTATATCTACCACCTGTGATTCGGGATTTGTCGTTTCGTCAAAATGTCCATGAATTTCTTCTAATTTGAGGAGCTCTGTACCTTGATGAATGAAAGTTCGATCTCCAGTCGATATTGTCTGCTGCGAGGTGTGGTCGAGTCATATCTGAAACAGGGGTGGAATCTTGTGCATAACGATCTTTTTCGGAATCACAAAGCATTTTGACCAATCCATACTTTCCATATTACCTGTGGATGAGGGGATATCAGAGCCAAAGAAGTACCACATCTGATCAGGAGAAGTGAACAATGTACCTATCACTCTAAGTATGGATTCATATACTTTTATTGATGTACATACTTTTGTAAAACAGGATTTTCTGTCAGCTATATCACGAATATCCATCCAGTCACAGATCTATTTAAAGTTTGAGAACCGTACATGAAAAGTAGTGACGGAGTAAGCAGGATGAAAAATTGTGAGCAGATTTGGAAAAAATTGAATTCCATTTGATGTATTTATAGATGTCCCTGATGCATTCATGTTATCAGTCGATGTTTAGACTAGCAATTGAAACATTCTAAAGGAACGATCTATCTTAATATTTATTGCTCATATGTTTTAACCCTTATCTGAACAACTGGATTCAGTACCAGTTGCACTTCGTTTATAAGGTGCAATCATCTTTAGGAGTAAAACATGACTTAGTGCATTAATTATATCTGATCCAAGTCTGAACTGTTCTGTTCTGTGATGTGCAAGATTGGAATCCCCGAAAGATGATTGAATTTCATTTACAAGTCATGTGGAATGTATGCAGTCACAAAAGATCTGGACAAGGAACACAATTATCAAAGGATCCAGAAAGTTTAAGAGACGTGGAAGGTGGTCGTGTTGAATGAAATGGAGATAGAAGGAGCAAGATTAAAGGTTATTATTTCGATATTTGAAAACATTGGGTATTGTGGTGGTGTATGGCATTGCTGTTATTGATGGAAAAATGTGATGAATATTCCACTGGAAAGAATTATGAGTGTTCTACCGTCGTGATAAAGGTGATACATCCCCGTAAGTGGTACATGCACATTCAGATAATTACTCATCGTTGTTTGATGTCACAGGAGTCTGATTGGGGTGTCATCAAACTGCCATCAGCAGAAAAAATATAATTGATAGACATAAAGAATCATCTGATGATGAAGATGATTGTGAAATTGAAGGTTTTGATGAATGTGATAAGGTTGAGAAAGATGAATTTGTTGATGATGATCTTGATGAATATAAAATTAAAGATGTACCTGATGATTTTAAAAATGATGCAGATGCTAATACTGATTGTATAGATAATGATGAAGTTTATACATATGGTAATGAAGAATCAAAAGAAAATGGCGACGAAAACGTAAACATTCCAGTTGATGAAATAGAGAATAATGATGGATAGAATGATGAAAAATAATACGAATAAAATGTAGATGATTCCAAGATTTATGAGAGTGAAATTGATGATGAGGAAGAGAATGGAATTCATGTTGACCTTAAAAAAATTCAATGAAGTAATGAAGGTGAGGGTAGTAATGATCTGAAATGCATAATGGTACAACGAACTAATTTGTGAAAAGGGGAACCATCAGACTTGGAATCCATACAAAAGCATCAAACAACGGCAATTAATCGTGAACCAAATCGAAAACAGAAGTGATGACTCGGTGTCAATTGCGCCTCCTTTACCAATTGATAATAACAAGAGGACAACACCTTTTCTCCAACCACGACAAAAACCTCCAATTCAACCCAATGATTGAAGTAATATAAACTACATGGGTATTGATGCACGTGGGTAAGTAAATGTATGTTTAAGGGTGGATTTACTGGTGGGGATTACTGTAGAAGGTATTTACACTAAATAGGGGGCCACCGTAAATGCATTCTGATATATCTGAACTGGTTTTGATCCATTAGTCTGTCTCATAACAGCTTACATTTGTGGTGAAAACTTCGCCTTGGTCATGGTGGGATTTTGCATCGACATCGACATATTCTCCTGATGCATCAAAGGGATGGGATTTTGAATTGGTACTGAGGTATACAAAGTGTTTCCCGATTTCAGTTCAACTCCCATTGGTATAGCGTTAATGGCGGGAATCGAAGAAGGTTTTTGCGGAAAACATTCCGAGGCGTAGATACACGGGGCATATTGGTTACAAAAGAGCTGTCGTCTCTGTTGTTGATTAACAATGGTGTAGTTATGTTTCACTGTCTTTTTATGGAAAAGATTGCTCGCACTGATTCCTAAGTAAGAATGATTAACCTTCGCGCCAATATCAGCGTTGGAACCACTTACTATGCTGCTATTCCATTTTACTTTTCCATTTGAATTGGTGGTACCACTACTGGCAGTGACACATTGATTTTGACTTGTTTCACTAGGTGCCGATGTTGTCGTTTGAGATTCGCCTAGTTGTTGCTCATTTTGAAGTCTGGCAGATGATGATGAAATTTGAGTATTAGAATCGCCAGAGTCTGCCCATAGCTGACCTTGTGTATTGATTGTTGACTACGACTGTTGTTGGAAATTATGAGTTTGTAGGGTTTGGTCATTAACGACGGGCCGCTGCTGTTTTGATTGGACATTTTGATTCTGTAGGTGTTGAAGAATTTGTGGTTGTGATTGTAGATTTGTTTGCTGATGTTGTAATTGTTGGCGTGAAACCTGTTGCTTGTGAATTTGAAGACGACTACTTTAAAGGTTCAATTGTTGCAGTTGTTATTCTACGTTCTGTTGGCTTGCTTGTTTCTGATGAGGTTGTGGTACCTGCTGTTACTTTTGTGATGGAACTGTCTGCTACATCTGCTGCATCGTTTTGATCTGCTGCATCTGTTGCATCTGTGTTTGCTGCTGTTACACATATTGCTGAAAATTTTGCTGCTGCAAATGTTGCTGCTGCACATGTTGCTACTGCAAATGTTGCTGCTGCATCTGCTGCATCTATTGCTCTTGTTGCTGTTGAATCTGCTGTATCTGTTGCGCTTGTTGATGTCGCACTTGATTTTGTGGCATTTGTTGCTCTTGATGCTGTAGCATCTGCTATTGATTAGTCACTTGTTGTTTCTGCTCGGTTAGTTCTGCAATAGAAAATGTTTGTTGTTTATTTTGATCAAATTGTCGTACTTGCTTCGGAGATGTCGCTACAGGGGCTTCACTACAAAAATGTTAGATGTGGTAGGTGAGGGTACTGTTGGTAACGAAGTTGTTCTGGAATTCCGTGCCAATGACACCATAATATCAAAAACTATTTAATACGTCATAAGAGAATTTTTTCAATTAAAATGTTTAGTGTGATACGGTGTAGGATGAATTGGAGATGCAGAAACGGGTGAAAAAGTTGGAAAACAGAAAAGTTGATTTGCGATTTGATATGGAAACATGCTGTACAAAATACAAAGAAGGTAAAGATATGACTGGTGTTTTGGAACCGGTCATGCACCTGGACCGGAACCTTTTTTCATTTGAATGTCTACGGTCATCAATCAAGCATCATCGGTCAAAGGGAAGGGAACAGATTTTCTTACCGCAAACGCTACGAGGCACTACGTGTAATGGAAATCATTGAAAGAAAAAGGAGACAGTCCGAGTATCGCCAAGTTTTGCTGAACCGAGAACAGCTTCCAATTATATCAAACTGTGTTCTATTAGACCAATAATTACATGTACCACTACGTTTTATAATTACGAAGCACATTAGAAGAAAGAACACATTTCAATTTAAAAAAACCGTTAAACCAGTTTTTCCTTGCCATTAAAAATGGTAAGAGAAAGATGCCCAATTATAGTTCTTGCGATGCTACGTAATTTGTTTTAATTTGAATGCATTGACCTCGGTACATTTCCACCACCCAAATTTTAAATTCCAATAATTTCAATTTTTTCAGAAAACGTTGGGTAGGGTTACGAATGATGACGAATATATGGCTAGGGGTGCAAGGAAATAGAATAACTTGATTCTGTTCCGTAAATATTCCTGATAGGCTGTAATAGTACAAGATAACGAGACAAATGTCATTGAAATGCAGGAGGAATTAGATAAATCTGCAGAAAGTTGCAAAAAAAGAATCATGTATGTCATACTCCCGGAGTGATGGCATGCCAAATGTCGGAAAAACTGCAACCAATACGTCAAGGATAAGTTGGAAAAGAAAAAGGGAAGTGGTAGGTCTCTGTTACATGATGAGTTATGGGAAATTTGGGATTTTAATATGCTCAGAGGTTTAATAGCGGAGAGACGGCATAAAAAATGTCGGTCCAAACTGCATGCATCCGTTCTAATGCATGGTATGAAGATGTTTGGTAACTAAAGTATAGAAGAAACAATATTGTTGATGGTATCATATGTGTGTCAGAAAATGGAAACAGTGGAGTGCATAGAAGCAGATCTTACGGGAGTGTCTATGTACATACCTGAATGATGCAGAGGTACCACGGTTTTTTAACGGGGATCGGGATATTTTTTCGATGTTAGTGGGGACAGTATCATTTGTAATGAAGTTTGGAAAGTAAGTAGTGACCATGGAAAGACTGAAATGACATTGAAAAGTAGTAATAGAACTGTGTAAATTGCGGTCTGTGGTATTACAGATCTGTCTATACGTGAAGAAATATATACAAGTGTGGAAAATGAAAGTATCGATTTCATAGAAGTGGGGCATTCGGAGTTGCGAGTAAATATGCCCATGACGTATGGCTGGAGCTGTTGACCAGATACCACATTAGAACTAACCGAAATGGAATAGGATGATTAAATAATGACGAAATTGAATATGCAGTTTATTCTATTTCACGAAGGGACAATGTGTCGCACATGTGGTGGTACGAAAAGTGTAAATGCTGAAGGAGATATATGGAAAATTCCATGTATGATGAGAAATATGAGTGTTGAAAGTCTTTGGAGGAGTACGGGAGGGAGACTACACTGTTTCTAACATATCACATATTTCACAAATGAGAATTCTGGCATGGATTTGGGATGATTATATGCCAATAGTTCATAGTAAATATTTGGTGATCTCTCTGGAGAAGAAAAGAGGATTCAAGAACAGAATGGCAATCTCGCTGGATTGGGTATTGCTATCTTCAGAGGAAGAAGCATCAGTTGGGCAGTGAGGGATATTGCATTCCGGATGGTCTGTCAGATCCATTTGATGAAAATGAAACTATGAAACCCTTGTGGAAAAACGCAACTTCGTAGTTCCTCAAATTTTCAGTCCCAATTAAGTGGAGAGTTTTCTACTAAGATGGAAACTTGGTTTCGTAGAAAAGATGATCTAAAGGAAGAGCACAAGAGAGAATTTTGTAGTCCAATTATCAATATCAGAAGTTCTGGGAACGGTGAAGGCGATAGTAACAATGTGAATGGTCGTTTCTCCAGTACAAGACTATTAATTAAGAAAATGGTTTAACCTGATCCCGACAATGCATGGATAGAAAAACGCCGTGCTGCATTAAACTTATGGATTGGATGGAAGTATTATTTTTGAAACTAGATAAAATTTGTAAATTGGGGTCGGAAATCCTAAACGATGGGGATCGATTCCTTATTACTGGAGGGGATTGTCGGCCACAACCCGGCCACAATGATTTCGACGTTCAAGGGAATGGTTCCACTCGGATTTTACAATTACAAACACTGCAGAATCTGTATCTCTATGGATAGCAGCTAGGTAACATAGATATGTCCATATTTGGAAATTGGAAAAGGAACGAGTTGCTATTTGTTTGTAATTGGAAGAATTTGAAATTTATACATAATAAATTGTCATTGGACATGGTTATTTTCATCATGATGGTGCCTGATGGAAATGTAGCCATTCTATCAGATGTCATATGTATATCAGTGCGAAGGGTGAGAATTTGAAAGAAGCCATATAATATGCCTTCGGACGGTACCTACACCGGAGAGGTCACACCGAAGCTGATAAAACCTCACAACATTCAAGTAGCTCATCACAACGTGCACGCAGTGTTTAGAATGATGATTATGGTGCAGATGGAGATATGGAAGTTGGTGGAGATATGGATAATTGGGTAGTGGCTGACGTGCAAAAGACATCAGAATTGGGATGAAATCTGCTCTTTGTTTTGGTATTTCAAATAAAACATCCCTCTTTTTAAATATGGGAAAGTAAACTGTCCTCTACTTTTATACAGTACAGATTGATTACTCCATGTATGAGGGTTTTATAATGAAATAAACGTTGCACCATCTTGTTCTGTTGGATTTCTTCCATATGAAGTTTCTAAATTTCAATGACCATACGATGGGATGAGTCATCCCATATGCACATGATAATCATTTACGCTCATTTATTATTTTCAGTACCGCCTGTCATATTGATTCAACACTATTAGAGGTACTATAAGAAATTGCCACTCATATGGAGTTCGAGTTTTTGCAATAAATTAATTATTTAATATTTTGAAAAAATCGAATTCCATACGGAGTCAATTTTTCAAAATTTTAAAATCGAACCGTCCTATCGTTGATTGCTTTCACTGTCCTAAATGACCAAAAAAAAATCAGAAATTGCTGTGAACAACAACATTTACATTTCAAAAGGGTGGAAACATCAAAAGACTAATCGGACTGATCGAAATATCTTTCCTGAATACTTGAGAGACCAACTTCATTAATCATTTATGGTAACGATATACTTTGTATGTAATATTTGATATTGCACATACCCCACAGACATATACGCTGATTACACACGACATTTAAGAATATGAAAGGTCAAACACATGTGGAGGGTGGAACCTACACTAAATGTAACTACTTCGTGCAGTCCTCAGGAGCCAACTGACATATGTCGTTCTCTTTATGAATCAATCGATAAAAAAAGAGCAATCAATGAGGAGCTAGAAACTTTTAAGTTGACCTTGAAGATACATCTGAAATCACCAATCATAGATTGAACTCTTCCTACTGCTACTAGTAGTACCAGTGGGATGAGTTTAATCTATGATGGGAATCAAAAAGTTGAGGTACCATACAACTTACTTCAGAAGATAAACGAAATTATTTCGTATACATAAAAGACATTATTGCGGTTTTGAGCACACAGTTCAAACTGGAACAGAACATCATGCTACATTTAGACCTTGTTTCAACGAAGTGGACGGTTACGTTGTCTCTCATCCACTACAGTGAGAATGTTTTGCTGATTTAGACATGTACATAAGAACGCAGATTGCTGGAATTGACCCGTCTTGAACTGAGTGGAATCGAAGTAGAGAAACAATTCCCAAGTTTTTTGTTGGAATGTTACAGATATAAATAGATAATATAGCCACAACATTGAATTAGCAATCGTTAGTTAGGTATTAAATACATGTCACATTTTTGAATGTCGCTGTACAGTTCAGACATTTTTCATAGACCATGGATATACTTTGGTTGGATTCCGTCCAGTCGTAGTACAGGGATCGAATTCTAACAAAGGGAGGAAGAGAATACTGCTATAACAGCGGAGCAGCAAATGATAACATTATCAATATTGGGGATCAGGTACCACTGATTCACGGAGGAGAGATGACAAAATGTTTTCAATACATACGGCAATTAACAAGGTCCTTTCGCCTTTAATCTAAAATACAATAGAATATTTTACTTTGTGTACAAACAAAAATATAAAGTGAAATTGATTACCTGTCGTCGTGCCACACTGCTGTGATATAACAGAAAGTAGAGACATACTCGGGACTTTACATACAGTTACCTCTACATGTCCGTGCGTGAGATGCGCAAAGAACGCCAAAATAATTCGAGAAAGGTGCAATAACTGTAGAAGGAACTGGTGACTACGTAAGAAAAGGAAAGAATGATGTTATTGGTTTCTTAAAATCAGCAAATACGGCATTATCTTCGACAAAGCAAATTATTCTTCTAAAACAAGTCCTACTAATACAGCATGACATTTTAATTGCTCAATGGGTCTCTTTTATGGAAACTTTAAGTGGGATACATCCACGGTTAGTTTTTACTAGGTTATTTTCAAAACATATCACGTAACAGTGCAACACTATTCACGGAACTTACTCGGAATTATTCACAAGATCATTGTAGAACGTCTGCAGCTGATAGGCGCCTTAACAGGCGGTTTCTTTTGGATAGAACGGGAAAGATATATGGGGGTCAACGTCGGGATACTTACTGGTTCGAGTGGTGGCACAGGTTTTTATTAATTGTGCCAGGGTCAGTAATACTGGTTCAATTAACAACCATAGTGGGCTACTGAGTAAGTATCACATATGGTACCCTATGCTCGATTCGCAGCTGCGTGATTCGTTACGCGGAGCATGCGTAGGAATGAGAATTCTCCTAAGGATGATGATTAGTCCTGTAAGTGCTTTCTTCGGAGTTAGTTTCCCTCCTCCCGTGTAACTTTCAGTCTAGTTTCAATTGGTTTCAGACATTGCTTTTGTTCCGTTAATTTTGTCTACCTCCTTATCAACTTTCTCATGGCTCGTATCGAGTGTGTAATATACACATCAAAGTAGAAGTCGATCCAATGAATCATGAAACGTGTTAGAATTGCTTTTGTAAGTTGGGTGATGAACCGCACAAGTTCTAATTCAATACTCTTCCACGTATGTGGATACACATGGTTGGGTCATGATGTGTCATCCATTCTGTAGATACGGCATGTATAATGTTCTTGAATGGGTGTTGGTTAACTATCGAGCATAAGATAGTAATATTTTACACTGTTATGGTCACTTTAGTCGCATGAATAATATAGTCCACCCTGTAATACGTCGAAAGTATAATGCTGTCCATAGGCATATTGTGGTACTTCTTATACGTGTACGATATTTATGATTTAGGGGTTTTGGTCTTTATTTGTGAACTTGACTATCAAGTACCATACTAGTCGCTTCTACTTCTTCTACATTTATTGTGCGGCGTACCGTTTTCGGTTTCCTTTAAACGTCCCCATTTATATCATCTTTGATATTATAATCGCATCTGTTGTATCTTTTATCTATGATATATTTTCATTTTCTCCTTATCTTTGCGACCTGATACTTCCGTCATCCTCTTCTCTAAACTGCTCGTATGGCTCATCATCCTCTTAACTGAACTAACTTCCCTATAGATTTCATATCAACCAATCATCCTCTTATCTGCCCCAATCATCCTCCATATCAACTTCTGGTCCATCATCCTCCTTTCCTTTCTATCTTTTTGCTAGAATTTAGCCATATCGAATCGATGGCAGACGATTCGACAATAATGGAATGGTGTGTACAGATTTCGAAATTGCTATTTAATTTGTTTAATTGGAGTACTTGTTTTGTGAACATCTTTAGACGTTGTTTCAGTAAGATAGTTATAGAAATAATGTCAGTTATAATGCTCCATGGAAATGGCTTCTGGCTGCAAAGAGAAACCCATATGTGAAACCTCACAATTAGATCCCGGAAAGATGGAAAGAAACAGTTTCGTACTTATGGAGGATGGTGATGCAAATAGACTAGTTCAATACAGAACAAGAGTTCTTCTCCTATTCAATATGAAACATTCTAATAATATGGACAGTAAAAATGGGTTTTGTAAAATGCATGGAATTCAATCATCTCTGGACAATATTGATAAAATTCTTAACTGCCTATGCCTTCGATGGGATACATCGGATAAAGTGGATTACAAAAAACCAGGTGTACTACACCTGTTTAGTAGACAAAACATCTACAACATCTGTGAAAAACCTTTTAGATACAGCAGAGTGGTGCGATGTCATTTATTTCGACACTATACGATCATCAGAATGCCAAACGTTGGCATACCATGCTTCCGTTTCTTCATTCACGGAATTGTCAGAAAAATTAAACGTGGTGTATCATGTGTGTGAGGACAAGAAAGTGGAGTAGGACGGACACGTGAGAAGAAACGTAAAGCAAAAGTGAACGATCACTCTTCACAGGAAGGACAGAAAGGAGAGTAATCGCGTGATGGTGTGTGAAATTAACAATGTTAACATATTCAATCAGCATATGGTGACACCGTTTAGGTCACATATGATTTGGCAACACTGGATACAGTGAGGTTACACATTTACTGTGTTAGTTCATGAGTTACTTAAACATTTAGATTGGGTATACTGTACCTTGAGAGGTTATTTAATACTTGGATTTACTCCCTTTGTTAGTTTAATCGTGCTTTCAATTTTATTTAGACATCCGGATATTGAAGTACACGTCGCGATAATGCAATTTAGAGCTGGGAGGTCTTACACCTATCTCTTGCACGACAATTTGTAGACCGATATACAAGTATTTACATGCATGTTGGAATTGTGATTTTGAGCAGGAAAGGAAAAGGTACGAAAACATTAATCGTGAATTCAGCGGGTAAGCAACAACAACGTAATATCACGGACATTACCCGGTACAGGTTCTGAGTAGAAGCGACCATTGTGTCACGGCGCGTACAGTACTTGGCTGAAAGGCCATCGGTCTAGCAAGATGTGGTCAATTGAGACTATATTTCAACCACTATGCCAGGGTTAGGGACAGATACATTACTTAGTGTGTAATTAGATAATTTGTTTTTGGTTGAGAAAAGGGAGAGAAATAGTCAGCATACCTTACCCCATCGTACATCAAGGATTAACGAGATATGGAACGAAACAAAGAAGATAGTTAGAAATAATTAATCATCATTATACGGACAAATCGAAAGCAGGGTATAAGGTAGTTAAACTTCATAAGACAATTGGTCGATTTGCAGATATGATCCTTACAACAGAACCTCATCGCTCAGGGTTACGTTCAGAAAAACACATTGCAAAACAAAGGAAAGGGTTAATGTCTATATGACGGAAAATTCACAGAATTAGATATCCATATGGTACAACAATCAGAGATAATCGTAACAAATAATCAAACACATGTTAAAGATCTGGAATAATAGAAGTAAGTAGAAATCCATGACCTTAGTCGATATCCTAACTATTCTGGTGACCCTGACCAGATTCCCAGAAACTGGACCGAAGAAAAGAGAAATGAAGGATTATAGTAAGTTATACTGATGGCATAACAGAAGTAAAAAATTACAGGCGAAACACTGTGAAAAGACTTTATTACTGCGTTCAGACCACACACTCTTCGGAGCTGGCCACGAACAACAGTGGTAGACTAGAGAGAGGCCTATTATAATAATTTCCCTTGGAGCTATAGCTCAAAGGAGAATTTTCATCGAACATGAAAGAAAACGGCCACCATTAAAAGTAGTTGTTGACATATTATATACAGAAACACATTTAAATACAAAAGGGGATGAAAACTGAAAGTATTATGTCAAAAAGTTAGTGTATTTATTTATTTTCTCAGCAATCTGTTCTTGTCCTATTTATTCACTTTAACAACTAGCTGGGTCTCACCCTGGAGTTCACTTGTGTCAATTCAATCAAAACAAATAAAATCAATCCAAACGCACACCATCGGATAAACGACACTGTAAGTATCCAGAATGTTTAGATTGTAAATGATTACAGTGAATACTCTGTAGTCCATCCCAATTTTTTTGCGGACAGTATATTCAACGCGAAAGTGGACTGTAGCACAGTTGCGGAGGTTCAGACGATCGCATGCTTCGACATAGCCAGTGGTACCTTTCGGAGGCCCGTAAGTGGGGAGCACTGGACGATAGTCTTAGTGTTGCCAGTTTATAAGGTTGTCTGGTGGTTGGTTCGAGAAGATTGGTTTTGATTGAGGCGAAGGTGGGGTGCAAGTAGTTTCTAGGGGAAATAAGCCCGTCCCGTTGGTGCCCAGTTGTCGCTGACGACACGGTATTTATTGTCTAAAAACTGGTGTTGATTACAGACCTGTATACCAAAGCCGACTAGTGTGTAAGCACGACAAATTATGAAGAGAGAGAAGGAGAACCACGTGTCGAAAAGAGGTAAGATGAAGCGAAAGATGATGGACAGGACACTTGGGGAGATAGGATTAAAAAACACATAACTGGTGTGGGTATCTCCCAGTACCCGCTTCCAGAGAGGTACTACACCACTCTCTCCCTCTAATGTCGGTGAGATCTCATATTGCATCGACAACTTTTCAGCAATTCCGACAACTGGACATGGTCAATCCAACTTAGAGCAGGGGCGGGACATCTGGTGGAGATCCTATGGTAGATACTCGCGAGGAAGCTCGGGTTGAGATACGAGAAGAAGATGGTCGTGTCCGTGAAGTGCATGTGTTTGCGAGTGATGTAGAGGGTGTCCACGCTGCGGGGTCGGATACAATATAGACCAGTGTTTATGTCAGTAACCTGGCCGTTGTGAGTGAAATGATACCGTACGCCTATTGGCTACGTCTCCGAGTGCGGGTTTAGACGTAGTAGGGCACCATAGTGGACCTATCCATCGCGCTTCGGTGTTTCCAGTCGAAAACCCACGTGTGGAAAAATGCTTCAATTGAGCAGTTGACATCCGTCGTCAACTTTGGGACAAATACCACCTTGCAGCGTCATGACAGGCTGAAGCGGGTTTCTAGATGGGCGGTAGCAGGCTAGCGGTTCCTTCTTCGAGTGACGGAGAATTGACGAAGTAATATAAATGTTAGAACGCCTCTATGCACATAAAGAATGGGTCTTGACGAAAAGGAATAGTTTTCCGAACGATTTGTTGACCCAGGTTTGTCCCCCGTCACGACGTCTGGCGGAGGATGATTTAGGTGACCAATACTGGAATCAGCTATGTTTGTCCCACTATTACCACGGATTTTCCGATTCTAGTTATTATGTGGGGATGAAGGAGGAGTATGTGGTGGCGTGCGTGGTGCCGAGGATAAACCATGCCGGGGATTTCGTGATGTTTATTAAGCCACCAGTGTCGCGGTGGCTATAATACCGCTGCGCAGCCGCGCAGCTGGTATGATATTACATACTGCGCCGTTTGTTACGATTATCGCTAAGACGGGCCAATAGAGTTCCCCCTCCTAGCCGAGGAAGAAAGCCCTATCTCTCCGGTTTCGAAAGGCAAAGTTCTAGAAACCTAATAAAAGATTGAAGACTTGTTGATTTGGTGAGAGTCTTTGTCCGACCCACAGCCCCTGCCATTTTGTTCTTCACGGAGAGGCATGGCCGGGAAGTGTCCATCGGGAGGGGACGGTAAAGAAAGCGGCTCTGAGTCCCCCCAGAAGCGTAGGAGACGTCGGCGGAGTCTGCAATTAATTGAGTAGGGCAGGCTCAGAGTCCGATAATAATTACTGGGGTGGACGAGAAGTCCGACACAGAGTGGAGATGGCAAGATGAGTGGTAGGCCACTGTAGAAAACGGACCCCCCAGCCCAGGCCAGTACCGGGCTCAATGCGTTGAAGTGCGTAAGAAGTCAAAAACAGTACGAGCCTCGCTAAGTGAATAGGGTGCGAAATTGGTCAAAACAGTGGATTCCTCGTTAATTGAATAGGGTCAGAGGGGATATGCAAATGTTATATATATGGCAGCCGCTCCTCGTTGGAGTGTGGGATCACCCGTTACACTACTACAGTTAAGTAGCTTCGCAGGTAGCCTGGGATGAAGTAACATCGGTACCTTAGTCAACTCTACTCGCAGTTGACAAAGATGAGGAACGCCGCTCGGTGTGCGGATTTTTCTGCTTCTCGCAACAAAGGTTAGGTGGTACTCTGGTGCGTGGTGGATTGATCTCTCGCTCCGATCCGTGCTTGTCTCTCGATACGGTGGAGTTGTGTTTAATGTAGCTTTTTGTAGCTGGGCGTCAGAATTAATTGAAACTGCCTGTGATTCTCTTTATTGTTTCTAAGCCTGAGCCACGGGGCTGGGTATTAATACGGATGATTCCGCATGGAATCAACTGATTTTAATAGTTGTAACACAATGTTGATGTTAGCGCAAGCTAAATATAATTATTAGAATTAGGAATTCGAACCTGGTTCCGACAGATACGCATACGTGTATTTGTACACGATCTGAATGAGCGGTGGACGCACACAGTACAATAAAGCGCGTCGCATCATCTAAGGTGGGATATGTATCCTACCATATAGTATTATACATCGTAGACAGTCAGTATGACTTGTCCCATGCTGTAATAGTATTACACAGGAACGATCGACCTTGTTTCCTCCCTCATACGTTGACGGGTCGCGCCATTAACATTTCTCTTATTCGGGTTCCTACACGCTTACGGTCCCTCTCCTCTCTTATCGCTGTCGCCTTAATCCGCCATCATCAACATCATCGTGGATATTATCGTCGTTTATATCCACGTCTTCCTTATCGTCATCACTATCATCGTTATAATGTTCATATTTTATCATCATCAATATCATCATTATCTTTCTCATCTTTCTCATCATTATTATCCTCATCATTAATCAGCATTATTATCTTCATAAATAATCATCATTATCATCCTCATCATTATTATCATTTACAATTATCATCCTCAGTACCTGTCATCGATATAATCATCACCATCGTTTTTCACTATCATCATTATTATCTTCTTCCTCCCGTCATCAACATCTCCCTTATCCTTCCGTCTTCATCAACCTTTCACCCTACTACATCGTCGTGATCTTCATCTTTCCGTCAGTCACGCCTGTTGTCCGTGTCGTACGAACTCGACATGCATCGAATCTATGGGACGATTCGAAACTCCTGGTTATTTACTTTCGTCATACATGGACCATCCCTGAGGTTTTGTCGAGAATTGGTTTGTCGTCATGACATGGTACAAAGGTGATATGGTGTTGAGTACTGGCTTAGTTAGAGAGTCTGCCGTGTTCTTGTCCCCTGGAATCCATCGGACTCTGTCGAGCTCGCCGATTTCGTAGCTTTTCCGGAGGGCCGTCACGTCGATTTGAAGGCGCCTCCCCGCCGTTTGTGCGCCTTTTGCAATGACGTTAAAAACTGTCTTGTAGTCAATTAATGCGTACAACTTAATCTGGCGACCGAGGAATTCTTCTAGTAAGTATTTTACGACGAAGTTGAAATCGTGTATTGCATCTATCATCAGCGTCTACCATCATAATTACATAACCCTGATGATAGTTCTTCCTGTTCCAAGAATGTATCGCTGGCCACGCTGAGTGAATTTTCCACTTGAAGCAAGATGAATACCTCCAGATTCTGTCTATCTCGTCTGATCAACACACAAAGGTCCACTATTTCGTGCGTAATTTGTAGCGTTTCAGGGTGGTGCGTGGGGTACATTAAATTCAAGTGGAGCCCTGGCTCTAGTATGCCATAGAGGGGCTTCAAAACTTTCAACACAAATCCGGGGGTAGGTTGAGTTCTGGTGGCGCGCTTATAAAAACGTCCCGTTCAAGTTGGGTGTTCGATTGGATATACGCTTGGGTGATGTCGCGTGTGTAGGTGGCCATGGTGGGTAGCAAGGCTGCTAGGGATAGAGCGACTCGTTGATGAAAACGATGAACATTGGGCGCCTTCGTCGCGATCGATGTTGCGTGTTCGTCAGCATAGTTCTGAGAGATTAATCGACTTTTCTTCTTGAGTTCGTCACCAATCATTTTCAATTAGTCAACAAACCTGGAGGAAAAAATGGGGACCGAGCTGTCTATCTCAGACTCGTGTGCTTTTATGAACGTGCCGTTCGCAATTAATCCTTCAAGTTCGGACTTGCACGATTCTCGTAATGATTTTTCCTCCCTTCATCCCTTCCTCACTGAAATCGTCCGTAGTTATTTCCTGAGGTCCACGCTATCAACATCATCACGAGGTTCTCTACTTTGGCCTGTCTTCACGTTTGTAACCATGACGTCGTGCTCGGAATTTTGATCAGTTCGCCCTCCGTCTTCTTCGAATAGAGAGAAAACCCATGGATTTATACGGCAAGAGCAAAATATATTTCTCCCATGCAGCAACTGTACCACTCCTGTCTCATTGTTTACCGATATGAAGGTAAAGGGGTCTTACCAACGCTTCGTCACTGATCGGTAAACAAAGACTGATGATACGGATTGTAAGTTTCGCAAACGCTGAGATATCTACTTCTTTACTGGAGCGGCGGGGTGGCGGAGTGCAAAAGAGAAGCCTCTTTTTTTTTATTCTTTCACCACCACTGTCTTAGCAGCCGTTATGGATTGTTTGCGCGCAAGGTGGGTTGGTGATGGTGATGTGCGTGCCGAGCGCGGAAGTTCTCCAAAAACACGGAGCGTGGGGCAGAGTCCCTCTGAAACCATGTTCTAGTTGTTGTCGTAAACAGCCATTTTTAGGCATTCCGAATCATCTACTTTTCCCTTGGCTAGGGTCTGCTGGATTTTGGTATAGGCCGAATGTAGCGGTGGGCGATATCTTTCAACTATCCCTATACTGACTAGTCTTTCTATTGGCGCTTCCTCCGTTACGATACCTTGTGCGGTCGCGTTCTCCTTCACCTCAGCAAATACGTACCCGAAGCCTTGATCCACGGCCAAGAAGTCCGGCGCTCCCATAGATGTCAGAAATAAAAACTGTTTTATTGAGCTCCATAATTTCTTCGAAGAGTGCGACTATAGGAATGTCCCGGAGACGAAGTTTGTGCACTCGTCAATAGGGTGGATCACGGGTCGGCCTTTTAAAACATCTTATCTATGCTCAGTCTGTGGTTGAAGCGGAAGTCATCCGTGCTGGACGTGAGCTTGAGTCGACGTGGTGTGGTTGAATTTCTCAGACAAACCTTGCAATCGGCCGCTATTCTGTCAAGCTTGTTTTAGATCTTTCGGTCAAGGGTGTAGTTGGATCTCTTCAGCAGTCGATGGGTTGCCATGATGGAGTGGTAGCCGAAGTTCTTATGGATCTTCATTAAGTCGCTCACAGTATACACAATGGAAGGCGTGCTAGAGGCCGACCACTTGTATAGCAGGAAGAAATTATCCAACAGCAGGCTCTGATGCTTAGATCCGATATATATCGCCCTTGCAGTTTTATATCTAATCAGTTCTAGATTAGATCCTTGTTACAGAGGAGGGAGGGGAAGTCTTGCTCAAATATCAAGAAGTTGATGTATATGATTAGCCCAAGTTCAAGGAATAGAATTTGTATCTGGACCTCTCCGATGACGTTGTTGCTGCCTCCGATTCCCGTCAATCCCTTCTTAGCATATGGACGTATTGGGATTGCCCTGCCAAATTCTTGCTTGTAAGCCTGGTACTGGATCCTGCTCATGACCTAATTGCGTTTTTCCCCGTATCAATCGTTACTCTGTCGAACTTCACATTCCCTTCTCCCCACAGTTCTTCATTCATGGCAGTCAATGCCGGGGTCATGTCTTGGGCGAATGTTTGGACGTAGATGAATGCATTGTTCGAGAGGGAGGTTTCAACCATGGAGGCCGTTTAGTTTGTCATGTATG
>JAULBU010015756.1:1680-21202 GCA_032358235.1 Odonthalia washingtoniensis | reverse complement strand
GTAGAGATGGGTTCATGGTCAGAGGCGGAGCTCCAGGTGCCGCTATTTACAACCACCTCCAGTTTTTTCGGGTGGAGATGATGAGATCGGGATTGCTTTCCCATGTTGTCCTCGAGGTTTGAAGGTTGGACGGTTGGGGGTGAATAGCCTTAGTGATAGGTGCAAGTGGATGAATTTGAATAGTTTTTTTCCAAGTTTGTTGCTGGAGTGATCCAAGCTTTCGTGGCGAGCACTTATATCACCGAGGACGGTGTGGTTTGTAGACTGTGGGGATGTTTTTGTATGGTTGTAGATATGGTTGAGGTGGTGGAGGAGTGTTTCATTGCTGGTTTTAGGACTAACGTAACAACCAGTTATCAGCTGGTGCGTATTCACTTGAATGGTGATGGAGTGAATGAGTCCAACATCTTTGGTTGGAGGGGAGGGGATTGTAAGAGACGTGGCTTGGTTCTGGATTTCGGGTTCGTGTATGTAGAAGTCCGTTGAAATGGCGTTGTAATTTCCGTTTGTGATTATGGCTAAATATGCTCTGGTGGGAGCACTAGGGCTGCTCTTCGAAGGGAGGATACTTTCAACTTTGGCTTCAGGCCAACAAGATTCTATGGTATTATTTAAATCTCCCCTGGTTTCTGCTAGGATCATAATGTAGGGCTTAATTGTTTTAAAAACTGAATAAAGGTCACTTGTATTCTTGCTGCAACCACATATATTCCATAGAGTAACTTTGATTATGGGGTGGTGGTTGGGGGGCCAAGACGTTGGATTTTATCGCTTGTTGGTGAGGTCCAAACCAGTGACAAGTTGTGGGGAACTAGAGTCACTGGAGATTTCTTCAATGGGCAGGTTCTGGATAAAGGTGGGGCGGACGCTTGAGCAGCCATATCTATGTTTATAGTTGTATTAGTGGGTGCAACGTGTGTGCTTAGTGGGGTAGTTGGGAATTCATCATCCACAGACATATTTAGTCTGCGTAGTGCAGCAGAGGTTTCGAGCATGTTCAGGGTTTCTTCTATTGGTCACACGTGCAGCATGTTGCTGTTGAGAAGGGAATGTTCGTTTTTCATCCTCTCAAGTTTCTTTTTATAGAAATGTCTGGTGCCTTCCTTTACAGGTTTTGTAGAAGAGTTAGATCATTGGAGCTGTACAATCTTCAGGTGAATATTTAGTTGGTCGGTGAGGTGGCCGGCGTGTATGGGGTTTGCATTTCAGCGTTTCAGGTGATCATAGTCGGACGAGAGTGATTGGATTTCTAACTTGGGGTTAGCCATGCGTTCAATGAGTGTGTCTACTTTCGCTTCTACGCATGCAATTTCTACCACCGATACATCTCGCGCGCCTTGTTGGTTGAGAGCGCGAACTAGTTCAGCGTTTCTACTTAGTTTACTAGGGCTTGTCTGAGTTTAAAAATGGGAGCACCACGTTCTATGAGAAAGTAACGGGTTGTGAGTGGCGCCCATTTGTCACTTTTAGTGGTGGATTTCGTCTGTCTTGGGAATTGTAACCAGTTGAGGTTGTCTAGAGTTACAGCGGGGACGTAGGACAGCTTGGACTCCTCTGTGCGTCTTCCGCCTAGCCTTTGTTGGGTTTGTACTGATGAAGTGAGGCGTTTGGGGTAGTTGTTCTTGTGGAATGAATGGGTAAGTGGGTTTATTTCAGATCTGGGCTTGGCATATTGGGAGCTTTGTGGAGGGGGTGAGGACTGGTTCAGGATCTCGTCGTTTGTAATTAATGAGTATGGGGCAGGATTGTTTAGAAGATCATGGTGTCTTTCTTGAGGTACTGGGGTTGATTCTGAATTGCTTTCATCATGTTTTCGAAACTGATGGATAGTATATTCGACAAGTCGAGGAAGTTGTGCTTAGAGAGGGATTCCTGTTTTTCAGATTGCATGTTTAGGTTGTCTTTTAGTTGTTGGTTTAGTTCAACCTGTTTCTGAGATTGAAGCTGTTGGTTTTTAGTTTCGAGGTCTAGGTTCTCCTCGAGTTTGCTGTAGCCTTGGAATGTTTGGATTTTTATGTCGCTTACGTCTTTGCATATGTTTCTGGTGTCTATTATGTTGGAATCGAGTCTGCTGGATATTTCTTTTACTTTTCCTTTCAAGACGTCAAGATAGGCAGTTGTGTTTCGTATATTAGGACTAGAGGGGGTGTTAGAAATGGTAGAGTTTCCTAAGGAGTTATTATTGAAGTTAGAGGGGAGAGGCGGATGGACTGTGGGAATGGTTAGGGGGATGTTAGCAATAGAGAAGTAAAATTGGGGGACCTGGTTATCATGAGTTAGTGCGTCACTAAGGGCGTTGGCTTCGTTGGCCATGTTAGCGATTTGTTGAAGGAGGTGGTATAATTTCTCTGAGAGGATCGGGTTGAGTTCTCCACAAGAGTTGCAGAATAAGGATGATCTTTTTGTGCTGGTTCGAAGTTCAAGTTCAGAGGAGCGGCACTGTGAACAAAATAGAAGAGAGGAACTAGTTGTGAGTAGTCTGGTTATTTCTTCCTGAGATGTATGCCTTTTCGTGGTTATGGCTTTAGAGTTTTTTTTATGAGTGTTTAAGTAGAGAGAGGTGAGGGAAGGATTCGCAGCGATCAGCGAGGTAAGTTCTCCAAGAGAGGACTACCTCTGCCGGGCGGCGGCGGTGGTATGGCCCTGTGTTTGTCTGCAGGGAGGGAGGCATAATGTTGGGGAAGTTTTTGAGTTTGGATTAGTAGAGAGAATGGTTCCAAAAGGGCGGCAGGCTTTTTAAGCATATTTAGGCGGGATATCCTTAGAGAGACTTTGGTTGGTGATTTTTTTGTTGATATTTGTGATGATGTGCTGATGTCGTATTAAATATTGATATTGATGTGCATGATGTGATTTGTCAGGAGGCTTGGAAAAAAGTGTTTTCATTAGGGCGTTTTGGAAATGCGAAAATGGGTACAACCGGTGCCATAAAATAACCACTATTTAATAGTGGTTATTTTATGGCACCGATGTACGCCACGTGGCAGAAAGAACGAAAATGGGAAAATAGCCATTTTCCTATGGCTATTTCGGTCTAAATAACCACCGCTGGAATGGTTATTTTCATCAAATGTAGTAAATAAAAAGCATCTGTTGTTGCATAATAATGTTATATGATCGAATTTCTGAAGAAATGTAGGGGATTATTTTATGCTTCGTCGGCCCGATGTTTTTTTCATGTGAAAAACTAGGTTTATAATTTCTGCTTCGTCGGTCAGATTTAGTTTTCCTGTTGTTCCCAACCCTTCCCAACACATCCAAATTTCTCAGTGGTTTCCCAAAAGATTTCGCTGAGAGCCATACTAGGCATTCCGAAAACATATTCCAGGTCCATCCAGATACACGGACTGGAAAGTCGTTTGATAACAATACAGCATGAGATTATCTCATCGCAGATATACCCTCTTTGCTTCGTTTTCCCCTCAGATAGATGCAGCATATCTGCAATTTTACGGATGTCGGTCACGCGGAATCGGAAGTCGTACAACGAAAGGTGGTCGGAGTATGTAGCGATGTTAAAGGTGAGGGGACGTATGTGCTGTTTTCTCATCTTTAATTGTTCAATGTCCTTTTTTGCATGCTTGTACCGTTTGCACAGCTGTACCGTCATCATCGCGGACGTGTTGCACGGCATTACAGCTGCAAATGTGTTCAACCCCCGCTTCTTCCGTTTCGTTTCAAGGCCGATCGCGTATGACGACTTGGCCACCATACCCTTTCCGCGTGTCACCTTCTTTCCGCGGTTCGCCTTGTGTGTTTTTTAAAAACTTTTTTAATTTTCGCATTCAACAATTGCATACGTTATATCATTACCTACTTCCTTCATACCACCCCACTTTCCAAAATTACTTTCCAGAAAGTGGTGAAATTTTAAGATTCGTTATTTTTGACACGTACCCACAAAAATACCCACAACCAATTACTCACTCCCGATTTTCCAAAACGCTCTATTGTCTGCTAGGCGATTATTTCAAGCAAATAGGATAACGCGTTTTTGTTTTGTGAATATACCGGAAAGATTGAGGCAGTACAAAAACGCGAGAGAGTTTCTATGGGACTATCCTCGTGTACCGACACGTACCAATAGACTACAAGGTAGTATATACTGCCACATTTCAGTACTAGTCTACACTACACTTCATTTATAAATAAAATGTTCGATGAGAAGAGAACGGATGAAAATCTGACCTATTCTCCATCAATCTTCAGACTCACAGCTTATAGACCTGCGTCACCACTGACCAACAACTCAAACATACTCAGCTATATACACACTAATATATACAATTTCTCTCATTTGCGGACATTTAAATACATTTACAAACTACAGTAGACATTACAGTATAACGAATCCGAATAACCCCCAAAACCCCAATCCATCCCCGACACCATTACTTCCGAATCACCACAATCCTCCAACCATCGCCACTCTAAACAAAAACAACTTAGAGCCATGGCTGCTAGCCATTAAGTGCGCGACGAAGACGCTCGGAATTTCACAGCACATAGCTAATATGGATTACACATATGACGCTACCTATCACAAATCTGTGACGGCATTAACAAGCGAATTACTCGCATCTTGCCCTCCGATGTCGCAGCTGCAGAAATCATTCTGGGAACACCAATAAACCCGTATCTTATCATTAGACGCGCCCAAACATTGTTGGAGACAAAGTCATCCACTGACCATGGTCCACTAGAAATGCAGGCTACATCCATCATCATTAATGACTTTGATGAATCGACCGAATAATTTGAAGCGCACGGTAAACTGCGAACCAAAATGATAGCAGCTCGTTATCCTTCCATTGATGGCGAAAAGACCACTGTCAAATTCGTAATTAAATTTATGACTAATCACCCTTCATATGCTTACAACATTCCCATACGACTGGCTAACTTGTCAGAATTCATACAAAGCCTTCGGGAAATGGTAATCACGATAGACACAACAAGACTGAGGCTACTAACCCTTACAAATCACAATGCCAATTAGCCCGTTAGCCATAATCCAATCCCATCTCGTTTACCAAAAACAAGACAAGATAAAGACTGCTGTAAGTGACATGCTGCAAATTTTGGCAAACGTTACCCCCAAACCAATAAGAATTGCCGCGACCCAAATAAGCCCTCGGAATTAACTATTTTTGAGCCCAACCAGCCCCTACAGCTTCCAAACACAAACGCAAAACACACCGTGACAATCCACGTGTCCGACGAGTTGATCTCCCAATAGCACCACCAATTTCATACCAAATGTCGTCACCCGAGCGTGATTCAAGTTCCGATACCGACAACCAAAATGACGGTAAGTACATAATTGACAGTGCAGCATCACCCACTCATTGGACGAAATCGGGCCAACTAATGGATAAACTGACACCAAACCATCACTCAATTACTACAATATCCGGACGCATCCGATTGACAAAAGCCCACTACGATGAGATAGACCAGGTCAATAATAATAATGTCATACATTGGATCCCAGACAGAACAATGCCAAACCAGACAACCCAATCCCGCTTACAATGAAATACAAGAGAGCGAGTGAAGGACACATACCACAACGCAAAGCGCGATGTGCATTACTCGGTGACCTTATGAAAACGAACCATTACGACCCGCATCAAACATCAGCTTACACAGCGGACAAGGCATCTTCCCGATTCATATTTGCTCAAGCCCACCACCACGAAAATCCCATCCGCCATCTCTACATAACTTACGCCTTCACTAATCAGCGCTATGGACAGACAAAAAAACTGCATACGTCAAGAAAATGCCGTTAGCCGACGGCAGAATGGCTTTTCCAGATTTCACCTACGGAAAACTCAAACTCAACCTCAACATATATTGTTACAAACCAGCATGCAACATATACCTTTGTGGTTTACACAAACACCTAATGCTCGATGACTTAATACAATCCCAGGCTGACCCTTGAGTTTACAGAAAACAAACATATCGTGGCATAATAATCATTTAGATCACGATCGACAACTTCCTAATCACAGCCCCAACTTCCAACGATATTGACAATTTCATTCGCCATCTTAACACTAAATACACCACTAAAGACCTGGATAAGCCAGAAACTTTATTAAGATAGAAAGTTACCTACTACACTAACGGCGATAGTACCATTTCTCACCCAATCCTGATACAAAAAGTAGCCACTACGCTAAATTTGCAGGAATCGAATCCCCGAAATATTTCACTTCCGCAAAAAGCAGACTATGACGACAACAGTTCCGACGATGCACTAGACAAAATTACCTCAGAGTTATACATGTCATGCTTAGGTTACATCCGGTACCTCACCGACGATACCAGATTAGACGTCACTTTTGCCGCCAGCCGACTGACCAAATTCGTGACAAGGTCCTCGAATCGCACCTGATCCTTCTCCACCACCTAGTATGATATTTAAATGTCACCAAGAATAAAGGAATATCATTCCGCAAGACAACCACAGCGCTCCTCCTACACACCTTCAACCACGCCGACTACGCCGAATCCACAGATCGTCGCTCCACTTCCGCTGCCATCTACTTAACATATGGCTCCCCGATACTGTTGTCATCTCGAAAGCAACAAAACGTG
Source organism: Odonthalia washingtoniensis (assembly GCA_032358235.1). Taxonomy (NCBI): domain Eukaryota; phylum Rhodophyta; class Florideophyceae; order Ceramiales; family Rhodomelaceae; genus Odonthalia; species Odonthalia washingtoniensis. The sequence continues at coordinate 14,593 of JAULBU010015756.1, read as the reverse complement.
GCCCTGAGCACTTGCGAAGCTGAGTATGTTGCAGCTTTGCAAGTATTGCAGGATGCACTTTGGTTACGGCGTCTCACTCAAGATATTTCACAAAAAGAAGCACCAATTATACCATTGTTTACTGACAATAATAATGTAATTGATATTGCATCAAATCAGGGTAAGACTCGACGCCCAAAGCACATTGATTTGAATTTTCACCATCTCCAACTGCCACTGCACAAAAAATAGCACTACAAAGCCTGCCTACAACGGACAACATAGCATACCTGTTGACCAAATAGCTGCCGCCTTAAACCTATGTGCACCTTCTGCAGCTCATCAACCCGGTACTAACTTGATGCCCGAAAGCACCGAGGAGTGTGGAACTCTCCTCGAAAATTTTCAGTTAATCTTCTCACATTTACTCCTTTTCTTTTCCTGCTTTCACCATGCTACCATTTTTCTCCGTTTGCATTCCCCTCTTTTTTGGTACTCTGCTCGTGTACCGACACGTACCAGTAAACTACATGGTAGTATATACTGCCACATGACAGTACTCGTTTGCACTACACTTTATTTATAAATACAGTGTTTGATGAGAAGAGTATAGAACGACCATTTGATCTATTCTCCATCGATCTTTAGACTAACGATTCCTATTAAAACGCAAAAATGCATTGGTGAAAGCTGCAGACAAATGTACGAGAAAGATTTTGTCTTCAATAATACCTCAGGATGGCAATAGACTTTATGAGGAGTTATTGAAAGAACGTTGTACAAGTAACAAAATTGTAGATGGAATGATAAAGATACTTGAAAAGACAAAAAGGTAGTGTAGAAAAGTGTATTATACGTGAATGCCTGTTTCCACACTTACCAGCAGCTGAAGTGAAAAGGTTGATGAACAGAGCATCTCTTACTTGTGGAAATGAGAGTGGTGATAGTAAAGATTAAGGACGATTTTTTCTCAAACAGAATCCCCCTTCTGAAGTATATGTTGGTCCTAGTAGTGATAATGTGGACATGTATGGCAGTGATGTTGTAGACCTTTTTGTAAATGATGAAATTTCTACAAAATCAGAGGTTGTTCGAAGTGGATCTTATAGCAGTGGTGTGTTATGTGTTGGTAGAAAGAGAGCATAAGATGGTTAGTTAGATCTGGTAGGTAGTGATCAGATTACAAGTAACATTCATGGTAGAAGCTTTTTCAACGATGAAGAAATAGAGTATGCTATTTTTTATTTTGTGGATTGATAATGTGCAACATATGTCATGGGGAACGAAAAGGGTGAAATGCAACGGGAGGTTAGGAAAATACCATTATTATTGCGAAAACTGCGCGTTGATACTATGTGGAGAAAGTATGGGACAAAACCGATACCGAGAGCTGGGATGAGTAAATTGGGACGAACATTGTTTACGTTACTAGTGAATACAATAAAGAGGGGCCACTTGAAGAGCCAAACGTGTGTAGGTTATATATTAAACGGGTTGGTTTATGAAAACATAAGCAATATGAAGGCATTTGTGGAACGGGAAGTGATGGGAAGTGAGAACCAGAAAAATACAATGTCGAGATCACAGGGGGTGTCTTAGTTTCTGAAGTATAATTACGTTACTCATATTTTAGAAACGGATCAGGATCCATTGCATAATATTTGATTTACACTGCTTGGTGGAAAAGGGGGAGAAGAGAGACAGTGTCAATGTATAGAATGTTTGTCACTATTTGCCGCTATTGATGAAATTGGTGGTCTTGTGGCGAATATGACAGAAAATGGTAGAGAGGTAACGAACAACTGCAAAAGAAAGTTGTTGTTGTATATGGGAAATATTAAACGTAAATATGCCCAGTCGAAGCGAGTTGCAGAAATAATGACTGAGGCCAAAATGAGGAAGTTGGAACGGGATGTGTACTTTTCATGGATTATAAAACGAAATTGGAGCCTGTGCGGCATCGTGCATCAACATCGAAATTATTTGGGAAAGGGGGTATGTCTTGGCATGGGACGGCAGTATTTTACTGTGCAACAGCTGAGGAAGCAGAAGAAATAAAGAAGAAAAGGAACGTAGGGAGCGTATTAACAGAAACAGAAGGGGACAGAAGTTATTGGACCCTATTTTCACCACCAGGACTGAAAAGGGAAAAGGAAATCAGGCGAAAGATAATCTAGATGTTTTTTTGTAGATCATGTCGTTCACAATGGCAAAACGCAGGATTGGGTTGAGAAAGTGAGTATTCTTGAAGCTTTGCTGTACATAGTGGGGAAGGAGCTTGGTGGTTGTAAGAAAGTATGGATTGTTACGGACAATGACAGATGATACAAGAAAGATTTATTCTCTGCAATGAGTGTTCAAATCTATGAGGGACAAGGATTTTATTTGAAGGGTATAATTCACGCAGCTTCCCAAGATGGGAAGAATATGGTGGATGCATATTTTGCGATAGAAAAAAGGCATCTAATTAGTTATGTTGAAGAGAAAGAAATGGGTTTTATAGGGCCGGAGGATTTCATCGAAGCACTGAAATTTGATGATGGGCTTCCAAATACTGCTGTTGAAATGGTATCAATTAATCGGTCATTTGAGAAATTGGATATGTGGAGGCAGAAACGGAAACAGAAATTGTTCCTATTGGAAATTATGGAAATATGAAGATTACAAAAGTGGTTTGGGATTATATGACGTGTTGTGTTACTAGTATTTCGGAGGATCTTACAGAATGCTCAAATTCACCAAACACGGGACGAGTGAGGTAAGTAGTTCAGATGTACGGCAAAATATGAAGGGGAATATTTGTCAAAAAGAAGTGCCAATAGAAGAATTATTAAACAGAGAAGGGTGAGACAGCGTTGTTTGGAATGAAGACGTGTGTGAAATGAAACCCCAAAACATAGATGTTGACCGTGCTGGTATACAGGAAGGTCATGTGAACAGTACAAAGAAGGTTGAAAAATACGCAGCATTCAAAACAGAAAACTGGTTGAACCGGATAGCGCCTTGTTCGTTGGGTTGGAAACTGGTATGTCGATAGTTTCCATGAGTGATATCCATTCATGGAAACGTTGTCACTTTATTGACGACAAAACAGCTGCTGCAGATATAGCTGCTGAGTTGGAACTAGCGGAGATGGAAATGGAAGAAGCTAATGATTGCGGCGTTTCAATACAGAACATGCTAAGTAATGAAATATGTAATGTAGATGTAGATTATGATGAAGACGAAACAGATGATGAAGTCTGTGGTGCTCTTCGTGTTGGGTGTGGTGCCCCGATATGAGTGGGTGCGGTTAACTACTCATGTACGGAATATTTACGTCTCTATCAGGCAAACGAACGACGAGACAGACATTTTCTGAGATGTAAGGACGAGATGTACGACAAGCGAAAACTAAGCCGTGCTGTTGGTATAGCATGTGATGCTGTTTACAAAGAAGGTGGCGTGCATTTGTACACACATGTAGATATTAATCCATTGTTATCTTTTTTGTAATAAAAATTTATCATTTTGAACGTAAATTAATAAAGGGATGGGCATGTAAGCCGAGAAGAGTGGAGACGTTGGGTGTTAATAAAATTTCGGCTTTTGATGCGGACATAAAAATGGTTTGAAAGTGGGACAGCGGAGCCAGGGAAGAAGATGAGCGCAGCTATGATGAGAAATTTCATATGCATTGCATAACCTCATCAATATAATGTTCCCAGTGAGCAGCAGATATCGCGAAAAATATCTCAACTGACCAGAAAATTGAAGATTCGAGCAATGAGGGAAGCGCAGGATTCCATCACAGAAATTAGCATTAGGACAGAAGGAATTTTTAGAGCAACGTTATCAGTTACGTCGGGAACTGATGGTAGTGGTATTGTTACGTCCGGAACAAACAAAGAAAAATAACTCTATTAAATAATGTTGTAGTTGGAAAGGGTGATAGTACGAGGAGGACAATGGCGAAAATGTGCACAAACTCAATAATGATAGTCTTACTCCAAAAACCGAAAATATCACCACGTCTTGTTGAATCTGAAATGATTGACAAATTTGGTTTGATAGGACAGACCCTTCCTCCAGATTTTCCAACTAGTGCACAGATAGTGGACAAGGTTGGTAACATGAAGCGTAAATTGAACACAAATTTATATGTTATTTTAGGAATGAAGAGTAGTGATTATGATGGTAAACACGAAGATTATTATATGTACATTATGTCATTAATTTGAAAAGAAAAATGTGCACATCCAGAATGAGGTTTTGTTCATATATCATCAAATGCTTCAGTTACGATTCTTCGTTATGATCATGTGAATTATGAAAGTTGCCTGATGCAGAACCAACATAGAGTTCTCAATAAAAGTGCATTCCGTCACAATGTGCAAAGCTTTTTAAAACTCTCCTTTCATTTAAAATTGAAACTACAGACAGGATCACCACACGAAAACCATTCACCACCACTAACACTACTATATACCCTTTTCACATTCTGCAGAAAAATACTGCAATAAAGATGTCATTAATTTCTCACATCACAGCATTCTTTATTTTGAGTTACCTTGTATTGAATGGGTAGATACATATAAAACATGCCAAAACATATACTGAGTATAGACTCAGATCATCAATACATCAAACATATCAACTGTAACATTTAATTGTTACCTTACCACACATTTTACATACATCTATTTTATCCATCCGTTCTTCCAGACTTATCTTTCATACATTCATTTCATTACATAAAAACACCACATTTCTTCTTTTATTTATTTGCTTTTACTTGTTATGTCCCCATTTCTTATTTCCGATGTTACGTTCACATTTTTAAACCCATGATCAGAAACATGGATGAAATAATTCCTGTCGATTACCAATCTCCATGCAACGACGGAATTTCCCCCTTCGACAGCTTCTTTCCCGAAACAGAATTATTTGATATACTCACAATTGTACGTTCCAGTTTGTATGCTTTCTTGTTGGTTGGACATATGGATGCTCCACCAACCATTCACATGGGAAATTCCTGCCATACCATTGTTTTTCTTCTCCTCGTTTTTATTTTTTACATATTCACTACTATCACAGCGATATTTTGCTTCTACTTTCGTTTCGTTTCTAACTTCTCTTTCCCATTACTAAACAAGAAAAAGCATTTATTTTTTCAGTTTTACACTTCACGTTTCCCGTAGTAACTGTTGTCTTCCCTACATCTTTCTTGACATTTTCACTATGACAACCCTTATAACCAACATGTAATCTGCATCTGCACAAGCCATTCCTTGCATCCCATAGGATGCCGTTGCCATCGTAGAATTTTCCACTTTTTATGCGACGATTACAACCACCATTCATAGCAATTTCCGCAGTTAAGATTTCAAATGTCTCTTCCACCATGCTTTCCAGGTCCTCTATAGAACGCTCCGTTTCTCAATTGTTTATTTTCATTCCATTCTTATGGAGAAAAGAAATTCTCTGACCAATATGTGCCCACTCGCAGCTAGAGCGAAAAATCTTTTCATCCTTTTTACCATCATCATAACCCGTTTTTCCATGTCATAGTCGTTCCTACATTTTTTTCTTCCTTTTTCTCATTTTCTTTTTCCATTTTACTGTCACATACTCTACATCATTGTCTTCCTTCGGATAGTTGGAGTTTGTCAAACGCCCAATATCCGAAAACGATGTCCCTCTCATTTTAAAATAATTTTCTAACTTTATTTCTTTTCTCACTTTACAGTCCTCCTTCTCATGCACTTATCTACTTTCTGATCAATCCCCAGTTAGTGACTCCACTCTAGCCACCTTCCTCTCGTTCCCCGCACTATCAGATGTGAGGTCAATTACCTCTACTTTCACAGTACTTCTACCTTCATTCCGTACTGCACGTGACGCCCACCTCTTTGTGAATTGTTCCTAGGCTGTGAACAAATCGTTCTCACACTCCTTTTTCTGTTCCGAAGAGCATAACAATTCACAAAACAAAACAGTTATAAAAATTCAAAAAAATTGAGAAGTAATTCAGTACTATTCGTTAGTATGGTGGAAAACTATAGACGGTAAATAACGTAGTTGAATATGTTTCGAAATGTAAAAAAACTCACCGAAATGTTCTCGCTTTGTTACTCACGCTTGTTTCGAGAAATTACAGTAAATTAAAATGTTCTTCCCACGTCCAGACGCCAGACGTTAAAAAGTTCTGGTTCATTTCGGGAAGCATCGAATCAAACAGATTTGGGGTATATCATTTTCCTTAACATTGAGTTCACCTGAATTCTTTTTTTATCGCCAAAGGCTCATTACACGTACGTCAGTATCAATTTTTCATGCACTTTTGCGACACGTACCGCCTTCATAAACTCTCCGACTGCATCGAAAATATTATTTATCTTACTGTACATTGCTTTCCACGGACTCCGTACAGTGTATGAAAACTTGACACAAACGTCCCACATATCGTCACTTTTTATTTTCGGCATACATCATAAAAGCTTTTTTGTGACATTTGTTTCTGATGTGACACGATATACAAAATATACCCTATTTTGTATATTTATTTAAAATTGATTCATGAATGAAAAAGCCTCCACATGATGGGCCTACTTCCATTTTAAAAATGGCAAAATCGATAACATGAGCCTATTCCATTTCGAATTGAGAGTTAAAATAAAACTTCCGCTTCAATAGATTATTAACGGATTTGTGGCGGGCTAGAATAAGCCAGTTCGTAGTGAGATCCATACCGGTGAGCAGTCTTTTCGTGATTCATCTATCGTTAGCATAGCCTGAGTTGGCAACCACGACATCTCCAGTCTCCAGATGGTGTAAAAGACCTAATTTAAATATATTTTTAATCAGGGTACTTTCCACAAGGAAATGGACCATTAACGCACACAATTTGTCCCCCATCGATAGAAACTGCCACTTCGTACCGCATATCTGCGCCCTTAAACTTGTGGGAAAACCATCCCTTGTTAAAAGGACGGAGTTCTAATATTTGCATGTCAGTACCATCCACAGACATATTCGCCCCTTTCCACCCTAATCCCGATACACCTTGTGTCGATTTAATCTAAATTAGTGTCAGTATTGTTATAAAGTAGTTCTAGAAATTTACAGTGTTTAATATTGTTTAAAAAATTGAATAAATAAACGTACAGAATCTAGATTTGCCAACATTTTTACCAACGTTCAAGACCACTTTCTGTACGTTTTCGCATCAATATTAGCAAGGGAAGCGTGAATACTGTCAGTTCCATAAATTTCAAAAACATGAATGCCCAAAGTAGATGTTTTGGCAGTGCTCCTGGGCACCCGGCATGTCATAGAGCAGCCCATAAATCCGATGGGAAGGAAAGTGTCACCCCAAATAGTGCCTTATACCTTCTCATCGTTGTCTTAAATGATGTTCCAGGTGCTTTGCGAAGAATCGCACAGCCATCATACAGACATACAGCTGGGGAAGCGAATGGTAAGGAAGACATTTCTTGTATGTCTCAGCACAAAAACTAATTTCGGAAATTATCAAACATACCTTTAAATGTACAAATGAATTTAAAGCTGATAGTCTAGATTTTAATAACACTTATGTTTAGCACGATCCGACTTATTGGGTGAATTACTAGTATAAAGTTTACCGTATGTATTTATTTTAAGGCATGTACAGCATTTAGTGGAGTACAATTTTCACAATTGAAAGAAAAAATTGAAAGCAAACATCCTAAATTGGTGGTTGGTATTAGACAATTTTCTGTCGCTTTTTAGGGCAGACATCCAAGGTGACGTGAAACTAGTTGCAAAATATGGCAATCATGGATATTCACGATGGTAAAAGAATGACGGAATATAGAATTCATGAATCTCAACGTGATCGAAACGTTCATGGAAAAACTGCGGAATATCTATAAAAATGTAGGTGATTACAGCTGGTGATCCATAAAATGCGTAAAAATTGACTTGTCTCAACTTGATTTCGCGCGAACATGGTCTTGTATCGCTCTCTGAGTTTTACCGAGATACCAACAGTTGTACATTACAATATCCGTCTGAACACCAGGAGATATGACATAAGTTTTTAACCTAGACTTTCTGATTTTTCCGGCGTAATGTGCTTGCCGCTCAATAAGCAATTTTAAATTGGTTTTAACTTTATTTTGCATTTTAAAAATATGTAAAATAAGGAATACTGTTTGAATACAGGAAATCACGTGCTGTATTTATATATAATTCTATATCCTGGTTAGACTTCATCCCTCCAAATGCATACCACGTTTTGATATCTTTACTATAGTAAATGGTTTAGATTTTTCTTTTATTCGGTGGCCCGTAAAATGGTTAAAACATAACTTTTATCCATTTGAAAATAATCGGAAAACGTCATCTGTTCTAGTAGATAATCTCTCAGCCCTGTCATTTTGTCCTTCGGCTTCTCTTCCATCCAACTTTGCCCTGACCCGGCCGGCCCCAAATTAATTTTTATGAATCCCTTCTTCGATTATGACATCCCGAAAAATTTAAGACAAGCTGTACATGTGCCTTAATTTAATTTTGATTAAATGCATTTTCCCTGTGAATTATGTGCTACAGTAGTGAATGTGGATAATTTATTTTGTAAAATAACTTTATTCATTAGATAAGTGTAAATATTATCATTACATGGTTCCCCATATTAAATGATACATAACCGTTGAAGATTATCTTCATGACATTCAATATCTTTGAGAAACTTTACAAACAATCTAAAATGTCACCAAAGCTTACCCAAAATTCGGATGCCGTCAAGCTTTTGCGTCGAAAGGTTGCAAATGGCAAATTGACAGGGACAGAAGAACCAAAAAACGCCATGGAGTCTGAACCGTAATTTATGGAACACAAGCAGTCCAACTTTCGTACTTTTTGTAATAATATAAGGAAAGATATGTATATTTCTGGTATGTTTTGTACTGTTATTTGCTTTTCTACATTATTTTCTAACTAACAATTCTAATTTTCATAGATGATGATATGGATGACGTAAAACCGACCGCCAGGTCTTCTTCAGTATTAACGTCATCGGAACGTAACAAGAGGTGAATATCGTTTGATGCGTTACAAGATGATAGATTGGGCGGGTCTAATGATTTATATGAACTGGATGTATCGCAAGTGGCTTGTTAAGCCTAGCGGCATCGATCGAGTTAGTCTTTCTCCGCTAATGGAGCCATATCATCCAAAGTTACTTGCACTAGATGCAGCGCTTGAAAAATATAGGGAGCTATCAAAGGTGCAGATCAAGTCCTATTCAAGATTCCATCTAAAGTTCGCTGTGCAGCCTACTATCCAGGTGCACAACTTGGGCTACAATGATAATGATGCCAAACTTGTACAATTGGATATGAAGGTATTCGTGGACAGATATGCCATTGAGAATGACACTTCTTCGTTTGACCTGTCTTAATACTTGAAATAGTTTCAGTATACTTCTTTTCAAACTTCAGAGTAATTTCTGTCTGTACTTTTAACTTACTCTCTTTAAAAAAAATAAAAAACAAGAAGGAATCTGTTTTCAAACATTATCCTTAGTATTAAAATAATGTTTGAAGATAGTCCGTTATAAGTTCAATCCATGTTTAGTCAATTTTAGAATTTTCCCGCACCCCCCTGTAGGCATTAGTAAAATACAGTGACAAGTACAGTCAAGATACACTGAAAAATCAGTATGTACACATCACTTCAAACAGGTAGGGGTGCAGCTTTTACATATCACACGTGACAGTTTTACTGAAAATTATACCTGTACGTTTGGCTGTATTTTCAGCTCTCTGCTCGACGAAAGAAAAATATGCATTGTTGTCATACTAACTCACACGTACTATGTGAAAAATCTGCAGCAAAAGAAAATATCTTTCTGCCACTCTTCTCCTTTTCTCATCAAATGCGCGCGCATGCGTCAATCTCTCTGCAAGAACAACATAATTAGGACTTAGATCAATTCAACTACTATGCGATTCATCAAACGTTTGAACTTGATTGGTGTCAAGGTCTTCGCCATAACATCCGCCATCTTCTCTTACGTTGGCACGTACTGAAATGTTATTGCTTCATTTTCCAACTTTTCTGTAAGGTAGTAATACCTCAATCCGAAGTGCTTGGAGTTGAGGAATCTGCCTTCGACCTTAGAGAGACTTACACAGTCCACATTGTCCTCATGTACCACAGTTGCCCCATTCCGATTTTCATCCAAACTGACCATCAAAGATCTGAACCATACGACCATCCTGGTTGCCGTATCAGAAGCTAAATACTCCGCCTCCGCGGTACTGTGTGCCACGATATATCTCAACTTGGAAGACCAATCAAAAAAGTGCGTACCAGCGTAAGTTGACGTCGCCGTGGTTGATCTTCTTGTCATAATGTCATTAGCCAATGAAGCGTTTGAAAAGACATGAAGCTAATAACCCTTTACCTCATTACCATAGAATAATCTATGTGTCTTTGTGCCCTTCACGTATTTTAAAATACCTTTCAACAATTTCCAATGACGTGCGAGAGGATTTGCAATGAACCGAGCCAACAGCGCCACAGAGTTTGCCATATATGGACGTGTACACACTGCAAGGTATAAGAAACAAACCAAGAGCTCCCTATATGGAAAGTATTTCACTTTTCCTTCCTCTTCGATGTTGTCCGTACAGGATAAATTCTTTAGGTTTTCACCTCCACTTAGCAGCGGCACTGCTTTGGGATTTGTGTCACCTATACTGAAACGGTCTATCAACTCATCAACATAAGAGGTTTGAGTCATATACACACCAACTGATTTATGCGTTATATTACTGCCTAAAAACCACCTCAATACAGCAAAATCCTTCATCTTAAACTGAGTGCTTAATAAAAGCTTCGCTTTATCACGGACGAAGTTTGATTTTGACATTATTAAGATTTCGTCTACATAAATCATGATGATTAAAAGCAAATCATTTTTTGTCATATAGAGTATACAAGCAACTTGCTTGTATATTGGATATGACAAAAAATGGTAAAATAAAAGAATAATGAGGTATGACACCTTGTGAAGCTGATGGTTGAGCCATCAGCTTCACAAGGTGTTATACCACATTTTTCTTTTAAGATTAAATCGAGGGTGAGGTTACACATCCTCGATGCTTGCTTCAATCCATTCAGCGCCTTGATCAATAACAACTATTTGTCTATGGGCACCATGCCTTCATATCCTGGTGAGGGTTCCACATACACGACATCCTTCAGCACGGCATTAAGTAACGCCGTACTTACGTCCATCTGGTGCAGTTCTAATTTCAATTTCACCACGAGCAAAAATACAATCCTTAATGTATACATTCGTGATACCGGATAATGCGTCAAGTCATAGTCAACACCATACTACTGCATATATCCTTTGACCACCCATCTTGAATTAAATTTCATCACCTTACACTGTTCATCCTCTTTTACCTTAAACACCCACTTGGTTGCAATATGTTTTCTGCTTGATGATATGTAATCCAATGTGGATAATTTCAAGTCCTTCATTGACTTCATCTCTTCCTTGCACACATTCGACCATTGATTTTCTTGTTTTGACTTCATCGCTTCCCAATATTTCGATGGGGTTTGTACACATTTAGCTATTTAATCCGCAATAAGTGCTACCTACTTCATGGTTACATCCGGTGTCAGTTCAGAGTTACTTCCGCCATCTTATACTTTCCCGCTGTTCATCCTTTGAATGTCACATTCAATTGTTTTCTTTGGTGCGACGTCCAAATTCATCTCAACTTCACTTGTAACTTTCGCTTTCTGGGGAATCTCATTGTAACTGATTAGTTTACCTGTTGTTTTACTTTGCGATTTCGGACGATTCTTAGAACCTCGAGGTCTTCCGAGTTTCTTCTTGTACTTTTGCAAACTGTCGTTGTTTTTTAATATCACCGATCTCACATATTTGTACGGATGAGCCTTGTGACGCTTTGTCAAATTTATCAACTATAATTTTTGTTTCACTACTGCTGATCTGATCAGCTTTATCAGATGGTTCGAAAGTTTTGTTAAAGAAAATTTGGGTATATATGCTACCATTTTTACTTTAGGTTTCATGTCCCCTCTTTTTCCATCTGAGGAATTTACCGTACCGTGATGTTTTGTTGTTGAGAGGTCAATGGTCTTTTTGGTTGTATTCATCCTGTCTTCATCTACATACAACTGTTCATCATCTTCCTCAATGTAAGTTACGTCACGTGCCTGCAAGATGATTTACAATTCATTGCCATAAAGTTTATAGCACATGTTACCTTCTGACAATCCCACCATGATCCCTCGTTTAGATGCTACATCCAATTTTGTGCGGGTTTGCAACGGAATATAGATCAAGGAAGTGCATCCAAATAGCTTGAACATCTTTACGTCACCTTCTCTATGGAAAACGACGAGAGGGTTTTTTTGTTTCCAAACGTGTCAGTAGTGTATCTGTTACTTATTTTTTGCGTACCTAACTGCGTGGACCCATCAACATTTTGGTAAACTTGCATCGATCAGCATGGTCCGTGACATTTCAGTTATGATGCGATTCATTCGCTCTGCGACATGTATTTGTGTATGCGCAGCTCCGCCTGTTATTGCATACGAAATTCCATTTATTTACAAGTATCCCTTAATCTCCCTCGAGGCATACTCAGTGCCTTGATCTGTTCTTAAAGTTTGCACTGAATAACCCCTGTTTATCACGAAAGAGACGTATCTTTCTATGATTACCATTGTTTAGGACTTTGCTCTCATTAGGAATGTGGCCGTAATTTTCGTATAGTCATCGATGAACGTTTGGAAATATAATTCCTCGTTTACGCCGGCAACTGAGAAAGGGCCACAAGTGTCTGAGTAGACCAATTATCCTATTTGCCGAGTTCGAACTTTGCATTTATTTGGCCGTTTCTTGTATTCCTTAGTA
>JAULBU010015745.1:0-21213 GCA_032358235.1 Odonthalia washingtoniensis | reverse complement strand
AGAAAGCTGTTCAACTGTTCCCTGCGGAACGTAAACTCTATGAGACGACTGTCGATGCTCAATCGGGAGTGAATCCAATCTCATGTTCTGGAAGCTTTGGAAAAATTTTCTTATGCTCCTTTCTTTGTTGTCAAGTTTTTGACAAGGGCTACACGTCCGTGAACGAATTGACGGACGGTATTGTCACGAATCGCCTCTTGAGCCTCGTTGGTGTTACAGAGCCTATTTGTCGCGAATAAGCTTTGTCATATGTCAAGCGTAATGTTCGCCTTGATGCATCGGAACCCGATGCACGGATTAAAATCTTAATGCTGCAGATGAGAAATCTTGAACTTTGTAAACGCTGCGGACGGAATTTCGTCGAATAATCGCCCGAGTATGCTATCAAGCACATGCTCACAGTATTGCAACCGCTGCGATTCAAGACAAAGATCGAAGATGCCTTGCACCTTGAACATGCTGATCTCAAAATGGTCTTTTTCTCTTTTATTGACTTTCTGGCTGATGAAGCTGAGAATTGTGAGGAGTACTGCCATTTGCATTAGTATCTCTCATCTTATAATGGTTCCCGAAGAAAGTCTGGCGACGAAGCAAAGAAAGAACTTTCGAGTTTTTTCTCACACTGTCGCCCAGGAAACTCGGCTGACAGTGAAAAGCCAAAGTTACGGGACTGTCTGAAGTCGAGTTGCAGCTTGAAAAAATTTGTTAATAATTTCAGGATAATCTCGGAGGATAAAAAGAAAACAGTTCTGAGGGCCCACCGAGCGGCCAAGAATGACAAGAAATTTACAAAAAAAAATCTCCTTTCTGTAGAAAGAATCGGGAAAATCGGCGGGAATCAGTCCTGTTTCCATGCCAGCTGCATCTCAGTCGTCAACCGAGGTTCTACTTGCAGAACTCCATAGCCACAAATTAGCCTGTCGAATCGACTCTGGTACGGATGCTGTCGTAATTTCTGACACGCTCGTCAACTTCTTAAGTGACGAAGTCAACTAATTTCCTATCTCGTTACGCTCGAACGTTTGAACGTTTAAGGCAGTTGATGGGCACCAAATCCACTCTATCGGAGAAGTCCAGATTTCTCCTGAAATGGTAATCTTTGCCGGCCATTGTCGCCTGTATCTATGTTCCCAGGAATGATTTCTTACTTCCAAGAGGTGAATGTGTACGGATGCCCCACTGAACAATTTTGTTTGGGGCAATATGAACGTGCGCATTCAGTAAATCGTAGTTTGGGAATTCAACGGTAGTAGAATTTTCTCTGGGTATTCATTTGCTTAAAAGAATTGAAATTTTTTGAAGGCCGGGCATTCATTGTCTGTAGTTGCGTACAGTTCCGGGAATTAAATTGAAAAAATTTTAAGAGCCGCCATTTTTCACATTGCTGGGAATTTTTTATATTATATTTTAATGAGAATTTAATGACAGCAGTGCGTTTATCGCCAACAGCAATGGAGAAAATATAGAATCGAAGCCAAAATGACAACAGAAATGCAAGCCGTGTAGGCATTGAATACCAACATTCAACAGGTAAAAGGGTGCTATCCATCTTTTTTGATCAAATCTTTCCATTGTTCCCCCTCAGGAGAAGTAAGGGGGGGAAATGGAAAGAATTTATACCATTTTAAGTAAAGTCAAGGTTTTAGTCCCATTTGATCAAAAAATCAGTCAGTAATGGTTTAGCAAACCATTATCTACTTTCCCTTCTTCTTTCATCAAATCAGTCTACTTTAGAGGTGCTTAAAATGATTTACGTAAGGACGGTTCAGATTATGGTGGGGATTGTGGAGTGGGAATCGTCGCAGATAGTGTGTTTTCCCATCCTTTTCTTCCTTTTGTAACCGGGTTTTTTGTTTAGAAACTAAAACTGAGCCAAATATTTGTTGATGAGGATCGGTACAGACGAAACCTTCAGTGAAGATTTCGTATATACTTCGTTCTTCATCAACAAATACTTGGTTCAGTTTTAAGATGAATTATTGACCTTATAAAGAAGCACTGCTATGTTTTTCTGTTGCTGCATAAGGTATGTAGAAAAGGAGGACCACATCGGAATGTAGTGGAGGCGTAATAGTACCACGCTCGTCCGGTGGAATGTAGCATATGTATTACATCTGATATATTCGACTGTACGGACGTAGTACTACTATGCCTGTACTACTAGTCTTGAATTCTTTATTGATTAGGCAGCGATCGTCATAAAAATGATGCGAAGTAGACTTTGTTCTTTATATAATTCTATTATTGGAAGAATGAGGTTTGGTTTGTATGTTTTGTTATGATTATGCCCCTACACATGATATAAACTTTCGTTAATGAATATTATGATTAGAGAATAGGATGAAGCACAGTCATTGACAACAAAATGGATGTAATCCTGTGGTGAAGGCAACATGTTTGTTGCTTGGGGGAAATATTATTACATAATGTGACAGCCTAAACGTTTCCTTTTTATAGAAGTTTATTTATTTTTGCATTGTGCACATGAACTAGCTGAATACCTTTGGGAAATGAGTTAGGTGTACCAAAAGTCTAGAATAAGATATGTATGATGAATCTAAAATTACAAAGCTGGAAACGAATAAAATAACTAATCGGCCTCAACATGATGAACATGATCGTCACTGTAATCAAAGAAAGGTTCGTCGCTCCTTGAAATAGGAAATAATGTCCTAACCTCTAAATTCTGGTACGAAGTTACTGCTTCATCAGTTCTCAACTTCTTATTTTGCACGAACATGCAATTGTGTACCCTTGGATGCTTGGCTCTTTCTGTACGGGAAGATTTATCACCGGAAAAATAGTTGCAATCGTTAATGTACCTTATCAAACACCAAGGAGCAGAAGCTATCCAACATCTTTTCATTGTACCATCGGCGGCGTTAAATAGATGCGTATAATTTGCTGCGTACTTGCGGAACTGGTTATTCGTTACAGAAAGATAACCTTCACCATATCATTTCGCAATAGAACTGCTGCCATCTAAATTGCCATAAACTAATGTCTCATAGAAGTAGCCGAAAATGGCATCTTCAGCGAACGGTCTCTTTGAGAAAACCCCTGAAACAGCCTTTTCGTGTTTGATCGTTGACGAGTGAACTGTCAGTCCCAAAGCACCGGCTTCCATTGCATGCAACGCCTATTTTGGAATTCCAACAAGAGCAAGCTTCGATGAAATGTTTTACTTATTTCACGGTATTGAAGTACTGATGTTATATATTTTAGGATCCCAGATGAACTAGGAAATGAAGTGGCCCAGATATTTCGGGGAAGTCTGAACCATAGAAAGTCCAGTGGGAATATCCCATACGTCCATTATTATTTTGACCTCAATGCCATCAAATTCTCTTAGTAATAATGTGACATGAAGCTTGTATTGATCCTTACCGTCAATATCTGAATGTGGGTTCAGTAATTGACGAGAGAAGGTGCAATCAAAGGAGTCGTGGAATTATTTAAACAACTATCATCCTTATCACAACCAAAACAATTCTGTACTGACGCAGAAGCATACATGCCATTACCCCATAAAATGTACCGGAGCAAGGATACACATCCAAATCGCCTTTTTTCGTAAACTTCTAGATGCTATCCATCATCCATTGTCTTGATTTTTGCTACGGTCGGAGCATTTACAGTGGACCCTTTTTTGGTGTGTGACGGCAGGTAGATTTTTGTCGCTGTTAGGGACTTTGGCAATGTTGATCATTTCGTTACAAGTCCTTGGATGAAAAGTGTGGATTGTCCCTGGACGTGTGTAATTAATTGTTTCCAAAGTATATTTGAAAACCATATCATTCTTCCAGAGATGAGCTGCTTGTTCAACTACAGAGAGATGAGACAATATTTGTAATCTGGGATCCGAATCATAGTAACCTCTTTGCTTTGTGTAATGGAGTGGAATTTATTCCACTGAGAACACTGGTACTTCTAGTTCATCTTCGTCATCATCAAAGTCAACCGCTTCGTTTACTTTGACAAATTTTCCAAATTCTGGTGACTGGAAGAGGTCAAACCAACTTGAAAACTGCATTTTGGAGCAAACAATGTGGGCATAAATCCCGTTGGACATAGCCTTAAGACATAAGGTCACGTAATATGCGATGTATTCATCATTGAATTGATAGTGATCTGGGTTTGCACGTTCTTGATCGAGCCTCGTATTGTACGGAGGGTCAGTGAGAATTAGATCGGCCTTCTGTTTAATTTACTTACCGTCCAGGTCCTGTGCACTTCGACAAGATCCTGGAACCGGCATTCGTAACAAGAAAATTATTTCTACATTGATTTTTGCAACTCGTCCAAAGCATGTTGTCTAACTTGGGATAGGGTGTTGGAAGTTGCTGGTTCAAGCTCATCTTCATCTTTCACGTTCGGTTTCTCCTCGGATTAATCTGACTGTGGTGGTGAAGACACCTCTGATTCCGTAACATTACTAGTTAGTTTTATTTGTTTTGATAGCCGTCCCAAATCTTTGCAGCTGGGATGTCGTCCTCTCTTTTCTGTAACTGTTGTTCATTTTGTCTCCAGTGTTGCAGACGTTCGAATAGTTGCAGCAGTTAATGTTGGATAAGACTGTAACGTCACAGTTGTATTGTCAGGCACGTCGATTACCGCATATGTGTCAACATCTGGAACGTCGATGTTTAATGCTGTTGAGACGGATTCTGGGATGTTTGCAAAGCATTTCTGGAGTTCTTAACTGTCTTCTTTGCAGATAAATGGTTTCATGAACAAGGCTGTTTCCATATCGAATTCTGATTCGTACATCGAAACGTTGACCAGGAGTTCTCTCAGCCTTGCAAATAAATATGTTGTGATGTGTCAGTAGGCCCGATGCTCTTGTTTGCTGCGGTTCCACACAATAGGGCATACTAAATCTTGTTCAATAACACGGACAAAATATTCTGTGAAGGAATAATTTTGAGTTAAAAGGGAGAAACCATTAAGCCTGGACGAAATTGGTATGAAAGTTGATGTTCGATAGTCGTAGTAAGTATACGGAGAAAAACTTGTACTAACCAGTGATATGTTCAATGACTTTCCAAGTCGATCCCAAGCTTTTAAAAGTGTTTGATAGAAGAACCCAATCCTCGTACTGGTTGCAGTGTTTAATGGCCACCAATTTATTTGTTTTGTAGCCCGCGAGAAGATTCTATAGAAGAGCAACAATATGGAAGTACAGCATAGACTCAAACGTTGATGGAGTTGACATGTTGAATGGATTCTTTCTTGGGCGTTTGGATGTTGATTGGAAGATCATGTGAAAGAATGTTGGACCAAACAAGAAGCCTATTTTTGTTTCCATTCTGTCGAATATGTTGTTGAACATTTAGAGTATTCGGCCATCTCGGCATGCGAATGTGTGGATAGCAAGGCTGCACGAGCAATCTGTCTGATCTACTGTATCCCCATTTATGCAAGAACCTTATCACCATCAACTCCAACCGACTTGAATATGGAAAAAGTCAATGTATTCTTTCTATTTTTTGCTTTATCTTCACATCTTTTTGTAATATACTTGCATATTGCGTCATCAGTTGACCGAACCCACTTCAGATATCCTTTAACGTCTAAATTATTGTAGTTCAACTTGACCTTGAATATATTTGATTCGAAACTCTCGAGGAAATCGAAGAGAAGGAATAGGGTGAATTTGGATTTCGGTGACGATGATAAGTCAGATGTGGCAGAGGACATCGCTGTTGACGACAACTTGTTCAATACAGATTCGGGACCGAAAATTGAAAATTGAATGGACGAAGTTGAAAATTGTATCGACCAGTTTATGTGAGGTGACGTTGAACCAAGAAGGATAAATTTCATGAGTTCCTTGTTCGGTGCTTCTTTAAATGTTTGAAGTAAACACAAAAAAAAGGTCATATTACATTACCCCTCAGTTATGGGAATAGCAGATGACGGAAGTGGAACCTACGATGGTTGATCGGTCGTCGTAGTTGAGGTAGGGGATGTATGAATGAAGATGACGGGAGTGGAACATACGGTGGATGATCGGTCGTAGTCGTTGAGGTAGGGGATGTGTGAAAATAATGAATAAATTATTTCAAATCAAAAAAATATTAAAAAAATGTCAAAATTTTCCATCTCCATATGGAGTTAGAAAATGTGCAAAAAATTAAATAATTAGTTTTTTGATGCAAGAAAATTAGATAATTAATTTTTTGCAAAAATCCCAACTCCATATGGAGTTGGAAAAATTTTGGAAATTCGTGTAACGGAGACTGTCTCCCTGACCTTCAGGAGCGAATAATGTATATTTATTGGAATATCTTACACCTGGAATTTTCGATGCGCTGGCACCATACACCCTATCCCACGAAGTAGATGATATGGGGTGTGGTTGTTACTGTAACGGCATACTATACCGTTATAATAACAACCATATGACTATACCGTAGTAATAAAAAGCATACAATTATACGTTATAACAACAACCGGAAAATCAAAACTAGTCATACCATATGATTATGATAATCACATCATTTCGTTTATATGACATAGTAAGTATAGTATATATTTTACGGCATTCAAAATAAACTTCCAAAGTTACTGAACAGTCAACTAACTCTATCAGCTTTTCACAAAGGGCGTCATCTTCCTCATATTAATTAACCAAGTTCAATTTTTGCTCTCATCCATCACAAACAGCGCCAAAGAAGGAAATTCATTAAAAATGGCATCAAGTACAAACCGTCCATCAATAGCACCAAGCAAGCTTATGTATGGTAGTCTGAGAGTGAAGAGAGAAAAAGCATTTTATCGAACTGTTCTTGGAGCTGAGTTTGGAGATGATAAGTCTGTGAGGGGTATTCTTCCGTTTATCACGGTTCATCTGTACTGTGTTCAAATCCTCAACATGCCAACACTTACAACAAATATGATGGAGGAGAATTGGATGTGCAACCAGTTCTTGTTCGTACTGCAATTATCGGAGGGATTCAGGATAGAGCTGGGGAAACCGTTGTTGGGCAATGGAAAGAGGTTGTCATAATGAAAATTTGGATAGGATTATTGTGCAGGATGTGGAAATAGCCAATGATTCTATGAACAACGCATATACTTATGTTTTGCACAATATGTGGTAGGAAAATCCCAAGGCTCTGGACGACATGGTTGGAAAAATGGCACTCTACGCATGGGACAGTCAAGCGATGGAAGTTATCGAGATTCAAATACAACTTGCTGCAGATGACGAAGGAGACAGTTCTTTGACGCTGAAGGCCTTTCATGTCAACAATTGCCACACAATTGAAATTTGACTCATACTGAATCAGGTGAGAGCTATGAATAATCCACTACGGGACATGAATAATGATCATCGCCATGAGTTCGTGAGAACGTTTCAGGATGAGCAATATCTGGTTGGATTTGGAATGATTTCGGTCAAATTTGAGGAAGAAATATCAGTCGTGGTCGATATAAAAATATATCGGAATTATGCGATATAGTAAAGGGGAGGTCTGAATTGAAGAATTGTGAATCTCTAGTTGTGGTGGACCGTCACCATTTTTTGGCAGCACTTCAAATACTAAGTAGAAGGATGGATGCAGAAGTAAACTGGACGACGGGTCACATACAAGTGGCTCTGTTGGTGAGGAAAGATTGCCATGTCATGACATCTTGGGAGGTTATCTATCTAAGTCTAACGAGAAATATATCTTCGTTTAAAAGAAGAAGTACTGGTAATTTATTGACCTTATGAGCAACGTAATTCAATATGCTGATGAGTTTAGTGAGGAGTACAATACTTCCTTTGAAGATGATCGGGGAACAGATATTGCGCAGGATATGAAAAGGAAAACTTTCGTGGACATGAAGAGCACATCAAAGTATGAACGTTATACAAGCGTTGCAAAAATGTTGTGCAGGTTCCAGACTGTAATGACCCGACTCAAGACAATCGAACAGTTCGCTGCCGGCCAGGAACCTGGAGAGAGTGGTGTTACATACTTGGACAGTTGTATTCTCACACACAAAACAGAGTAGGATATACTGCTTCTTTTGGATGGTGTCGAAGCTTACTTTGTAAACCCCAGTAGGTAGGTTTGATGCAAATATGTTCTACTGTATTGGTAATGAGTTTCTACAAGGATTGCATACGTTACTTAAAGAAATAAATGTTGGGGGCTGTTACTTGGAAGAATAAGAAATTCCAAGAATAATGAAGGAAAAGATGGAAGTTGTAATTCCGGAAACTAAATCAAGAATGCAATCTGTCCGCAGCATATTTTTCAATCACCTCAAGCTATTCGAGTATTCCAAAGGAAACAAGTCCGCAAAATTGGTGACTCGTGCGTCATCACAACACGACCGACTTTTGAAGAAAATGGTCGGTTTCCTTTTCAGAAAAGAAGAGGACAACGCAAAAGGTAAGGAAGTCAATTCTAAGAACAATGTTTCTGGAATGGTGGTGCATTGACGACATGCAATCACAACAAGAAGCAGGAAGCGAAAGCAACGCTAACCCATCATTGTCGACAGTGATGATGACTCCGAACCGTTTGCAAAGTCCTAAAAGAAGAAGTCTTCACCAGAATTGCGACCAAAAAAATTGAAAAGAAGTCTATTTTGGAAGAAATTTTCTCACCGAGAAATGTCAAGAGGGAAATGAAAGGCAGTGAAAAATATGTATCAAAAAAGAGGGTGAACACTTGGACTGAGTCCATGCCAGTTTGAAAACAGCAAGAGGATATCGGAATATATGACAACTCCCCGCCTCCGTCTATACAGCCAACTGGATGTGGCCTCCGAAATCGGATTATTTTTGCACGTTGTAGACATATCGTGATGATAGAGCATATGTTGCTGCATCGAAGACCCTTCCTTTCACGTGGATGGGATAATATTGAAAAGGCGGAGAAAACACTTAAAGCAAACAGGACATCTGTAGCTTCGTTGCGTGGTCAAGGTTCTTCCAAGAGCAGTTAATCAAGAGTCTTTGACGATACAAAGTCATTGTTGACATCGACGTTCATACCAGATCATCATGGTGCTCATATGTTTTAAATTATAATCAGATATTGGAACCCAGAAATTTGGCATGGACGTGGGATGAATACAAGCAATTGCAATTCATGGAATTTACTTCCAATTTTCTAAACGAGGATCTATAGATACAGGTGGTGAATGATGACAAATCGGGTTACGTAATAGAGTTTTTTTGCAGGAAAAAATAACAGCTAGACAATGATGGATATTGCATTCTGGAATGAATGTATAATACATTCAATTTTGAAGCAGATTTGAGGAAGGGCTGTGTGACTGCGTTTGACGAAGAAAGTTCATTTCCAACACAAACAATTGCAGAATTCTTCACTGAGATATAAACATGGTTTCCAGGAGAACCAGCGTTGATCACTGAATCGAATAGGAATAATTGTAGTCCGATAATAAACAAGGGAGAGTCTAAACATGATGAAGCAGATGAGAACAAAGGGATTGGGCGTTTCTGTAGTACAAGGACATTTTTGAAGAATACATTTGAAGCTCATCGAGACAGCGTTTGCCTGGCCGAAAGGCGCGCAGCACTGAACTTATGGATTGGTTGGATATGTGCTTTGTTGGATCTAGATAAGCAATGTATGCGGCGGAATGAAATTTCGATTGGAGGAGGACGCTTTCTCCTTACGGGGAAGGAATGCTCACCACAACACGGCCATAATGACTTTGACGTGTGAAAGACCGGATCCACTGGATATTTCAAAACTGCAAAAGCTACCGAACCGGTCTCTCTATGGATAGCGCCAGGATGCCACCGATATGTCCATCTCAGGGATAATGAAAACTGAATTGCGATTTGTTTGGAAATGGAACTAATTGAAATTACGCCTCACTATATTTTTTATTGAGCATGGCTATGTACAACATGCTAGAGCAGGATGGAACGGTAAACACTGCCTTAGGTATCATATGTATGTTATTTATGAGGGCAGGAACTTGAGAGACTCAATTTCATATACGCATGGTAGGTCGTTTAGACGCAGAAGTGACATCAATCGTCCAGACATATCGAAACAATCAAGGAGTCCGTCTCACCTTTGATAGAGCGACAATTAACATGAAAATCCCGATGAGATAAACAATGGTGATGATGGCGATTTGCAAGATTGGGGCGTGGAAGAGGCTATTGAGCCACAATTGGGGTGAGTTCTCTGTCTGCAATAATTCAATTTTGCTTAGCTCTTCTTATTAACAATTCTTGGCCTTAAAAAAGTAATAAAATAAGTAATGACTACTTCTTGAACTGTTTCTTTTCTTTTGATGATATGCAAATCCATACATTTTTAATTTTTGCAGCCTGTCCAACTAATTACTCCCGTATTGGCAATGATCGACGAAACAAATTTAATATAATTCGAAGAATTCTCCAAACACTGTTTGGAGATGTGGCACATAACACATATGTGTTTTCCGGTTATTATAAATATGTTAGACATGTTGAATTAATGGTTTACTGCAAAAAATTAAATAATTTTTTTTTGCAAAAATCCCAACTCCAAATGGAGTTTGTATATTCGAAACTAGTATTCCTAAGATTCTAAAATACGAATATACTTACACGTACAAATCACTCAAGTCTGTAATGCATATCGACTCTTCTCATGTTTTCATCACGCATACCTAATGCTATTAAAACATATACCACGAGCACCATAGAAATGACATCACTTGTGTTTTCGTTGTATTTCACTTCAGCGGATATTTATTACAATAATGGTAACGGAACATTTCGTATGTAAAACCAGGTATTGCACCTACTCCACAGACGTAATGACCGATTATAAATTACATTCAACATTCTTCAAGTACAACAAGAAACGCCGTTCATACCATCATGCATATGATAGGCAACAATTACAACTTCACACAAAACTTGACGAAGAAAATCACATACTTCAGGACGTCTCGAAATGGCATGGCCAACACATACTGATACGAAAAATGAGGAATGAGTATGGCGCGAAAAAGAGAATACAAAATAATGTACCATTGAAGACAGTGAAGTAAAACTTGTGGAAATACATTTGTTACGCTTATCGGATAAAATTGGTTTGGATGCTGTACAGAATGTTATTAAATTGATTCACACAAACAAATTCAAACCAGATGTAGTTCGTCAACACATACACGATTAGTAAGGATGAATGAAAATTGTCGACGGGTCGATTGGTCAGAGTTTGATCCATGGCGGATTTCAAAAAATTGAGGTACTATATAAAACGGCGTCGGAAGATAAGAGGAAGTCTTTATTATACAGAAAAGGCTTCCTTGAAGTGTTACATGTCCAACTGAATTTAGCGAATGATAATGAAGTCATATTTAGATTTTGATTCAACGAACTCAATTGTGACTTCGTTACCCATCCGCGCCAGTCAGAATTCTTCGCAGATTTCTTCATGTCCGTAAGATCCCAGATTATGTGTAGTGAAAATTGTACAATTCAATAGAATCCAAGCATGGACACAATGCAGAAGTCATTAATAGGACTGTTGCAGATATATACACTTAAAACAGAGACATAGCTGAAGTCACAATCGTTGGTAGTATATCCAATACATGTCACGTTTTTCAACGTCTCTGTACAGTAAAGACTTATCATCATTGGCCACATATATACTTTTTTGGTCTTCTTCTAGTTGAATTGCAACGGTCGCATTCAGACCGCGACAAAAATTATTACAGCATCACCAAGCACAACGACTCTGATGACTAATTTGTCATTGACGACCACGTAAAACTGATTTATTCTTAAAGTGGGAGAGATGATAACATGATTTATCCACATAAGGCAATGGATATCGTCCTTGATCCATTAATAGAAACGTCACTTAGGGCTTCTCGGTGTGCACTCGGAACAAGATAATATGGAATTTCTGCCCTGTCATAGTTTTATACTATTGTAATATACCAGAAAGCAAAGGCATGTAAGGTGTTTTACATAAATTTACTCCGGCGCGTCCCAGCGTAAGATGTTTAGGAAAATCTACAGATTTTAAGACTGGTGTTACAGATTTTTCAAGAGATATTGGCTCCATAAGATGTATACGGAGTGGCGTTATGGAACTATTGAAATAAGCAACTAAAATTTCATCTACAGAACGTAAAACATTCTGGAAAAAGAAGCACAAAAATTACTTCAAGATATGGCAATAGCTCAATGGGTCCCCTTCTTGGATTCAGTTAGTACTACACATACACAGCTAGTTGTTACCGCTCATTTCTCAATGTTTTCGTATGAACCATTGCACAACCTTCATTTACGTACCTCTAAGGCTATAAAAAATTTCATGACATATATCCTAAGAACCAACGTGTTCATGCACTGCTTGGGCAAGAAGAGGCTCCGTAGACTATTTCGTTCATGTCTCACAGCTTTTTTATGTGCTTGTAATTCACTTATAGCTGCAATAGAAATTAAGTTCTCTGCACCGGGTTTCCACGTTGACTTTTCAACAAAGGAGAAGTCACAGCAACCGAATGGGTTTTTTAAACAATTCAATTCGGAGAATGTTGAAAGGTGAGGATTTTAAATGTTTGGATGTGGTTTTCCCTTTCGTGGAAGCATATATAGACAGAGTTACTGGTCACCAGCAACACTCACCTCTTACTGATATCTGCACAAGCTACATAATTTTATGAAAGATCTTCTATACGACAATACATTGCTCGGTTGGTCGAGGGAAATGATTGCGGATATCGATGGAAAGAATTACGCTTCTCAAGTCAAAGTGCTTACACAATTTTGAGCAGCACTGCGAAAATGGAATCCACACATTGAAATTTAATTTACTAGACCACGTCGATGAAGACCTATCGAAGTTCGGGAGTTTGAATATAATAGATGCATCTCCATAGAAGCACATCAATAAATTCTTCAAGCAATCTTACATGTCTACTTCTAAAAGAATTGCAACTAGGATGGATGAAACAATTAAAAACATGGTACCAACTATTTCTAGATTACTACAAAGTTCACATCATTCAACATTCATAAAACGCGGATTAAACATCATCGCTACCAAACAATCAACCGGATCAGAAACTATAACAACACATAGTCGACATCCGACTACATATTTGGCACGCGAAGGCGTTTGTGTTACAATAGTTCAGATTGATGCTATGAGAATGAAATATGATTTGTGTAACGAAAGATCAAAGAAAATTCTTACTCCTATATTTAGAACACTATCCCGTACCAGTATAATTGTTTTCACAGAACTCATTGAGATCTATTTACAAGATAATGATGTTTTTTAACAGACTCAAATAAGTTGTCTCAATCTCCTTTACCACTTACAAAATATTCTCTTGACCACACAGCTCCTTGCGTTCGTAGCATTTTGAACTTTGAACTATTGTCCATTAAAAATTAAAATTTTAGTATGATCAATATGTGTCATTTATATAAAATTAGTCTTACCATTACTATGAGCACTTTTCATTTAAAACTAAATTTACTCACGTAGATAACAAGCATTTTTATTTCAAGTACACATTGGAATTGTGACATATGTTTTAAAATAATTGAGTTATTATGCTCAAGATACAATAAAAACTAAAATGAAACAAACAAAAACAAAAATGAAGACATACAATTTTCCATATTTTCATACTACAATCATAAATCATTCCATTGCACAATTCGGTTTCATTGACGACATTTGCTCACCAAGTCGTCCCTAATCTAATGGCAGTCATCAACAGATGGAAATTGCTTTGAGAATAATCTTGCATCAAACTCAGGATCACAAATTATCTTAATAACTTCTTCGGCATTCTTTCTCCCCACATGAGTTTCCAGGATGCTTAGGGGTACAGCCAATGACTTGTTCAACACCCTAGCTTTAATTTTTTCCATTTCCTGTCCAATTTCAGCTGAGAACAGTCCATAACCATTACTGCTATCACCACTGATAGCCGCCTGTTCCCGCATGTGTTTTCTGCAATTCGATAAATCCATGACGATAAAAAATGTTTATGTTGATTTTCCTTACCGAAACATATCGGTCAGAACAGAAGAAATTTCATTCCGTTCTGACCTATTCTACAAGCTATCATGTTTTTAAATTACAAGTATAGGTCTCAAATTTTATTTCGTAAACACGTTAAATAGTTCAGATGCTCCTTCATACATTAAGATGTTTCTATATTCAGCATACCATGCTTCCGTGAAATCATTCTCAGTACTTCCACCCACACTAATTAAAGAGTTTCAAACAATTATAATTGTCCCGCCTACCTCCGTGGTCACCGACACATCACAGAACACTTTGCCGATAAAGTTCAAAAATGTAAATGTTGATTGAAATCTATTTCAGAATTGGGTTTTAATTTCTATTTCCTGTACTGTGCCTTCTGGATTTTTCTTTTTTTCTTTTTGGCACATTTTCAGTCACATATATACTAAATTGAATTTAAAATTTTTAGACAATGACAATGGTACCAAATTGTCGTTTTCGTGTCATTTTCTGATATTAATTTTTACATAAATTCTTGTATTCTGGGCCAATTTAAAGCAATTCTCTTCAATTCTCTGAAACAGAGACATTCCCTCTTCCGCCCCTCTGACACAGTCGGTTCTACTATTTTTATCAACACCTTATCAACGAGCGATCATTGGCGCCGAAAAACTACATTTCAGTCTTCATCAATGCTCCACGGAGACCCAGACCTGTCATATTCCATCGCGACAGCAACTTTCGGATCAAATTAAATTCCCATGGATGTAGGTATAAATATCTACTCTCTCGCTAATTGTACAATTTTTATTACATCATTACTAATTACTAACTTTTCTTTTCTATGCTTGGTTGTTGTGATTTTTGTTTATAGGTAACTCAGTTCCGTTCCTTTACATGCTCCGTCATCCATTCAGGTTCGCAACGATATCAATTTTCATATTCACATTACTTTATTGTGTTCTTTCCATATACAATTTAATATCATAGTATCGATTTATATTATTATTTATGTGTTTTCCATATGTCAGAAGATGAGCAAAAGACACCATGTCTGTGATATGGACATATGACTATTTCGTAATCGTTTCAGTGGACTTTTTATGTTAATTTTGGCGACTATTTTCTCTGCATTATATGATATTCATATTTCTCCGTTTCCTTTTATTTATCACAATGTTCAATATTACACTCTTCACCCCATTTCATTTTTCATTTCATTTCATTCTCAAATTCATATTCATATTGCATGATATGGTTATTATTATTAAAATTAAATAGGTCATGTATACCGTAATTAGTATGCATGTATTGCAATGAATATCGCCTATATTCCATATAAAATTCCCATATACCATCATTCTATATCTATATATCACATATATACACCTGATAACGGCCTCTACCCATTCACACTCCGATTCATGAAATGAGTGGTTTCTGGATTCACCATTCACGTTTCCATTCAAAAACTGTTTGTAAAAATGTAGTACCCCTACGCTTTTACAATCAAAGCGCGAAAGAATGGATTAATGTGACTTTTTTCGTAAAATTTTATGAAGTATTCATTCACTATCTCATACAAAATGTGGACTCGCGGGCCTAGATTACATACATTAAAACTATTTTTCTAGAAAATTTTGCATGGCTTATCCACATTTTACTACAAAATGTGTAGATTTTTATATCGTAAACATATAGTAAAATGTCCGTTGCTTGAAAGATATTTTGAATTACACATTCGTGCGATCTTCCGAAACGTGAAAGGGGGCCCGGACTATTTCATTCATTCATTTTCCACCGTCCTTAAGTAAATTTGTATGTCTCATACATTAAATTCTACATAATCTGTATGCCGAAAGTTCAGGGCCCATTCATTTTTTTTCAAACGGCGTAGATTTTGTCTGTAGTTACCATCCGTAACAATTCATCTCCTGAATTCTTGTCTATGTACAGTAGACGGACCCCCCAAAATTCGCATGGCCTAGTTTTTGTTTACTCCACCAAAAAACTACACCATGTGGAAGTAGACATTCATTTCCCGAAACACAGAAGTGCGCACCATTGAAGCATTTATAATGCCATGAATTGAAACCATAACTGTTGGCGGAACTGCGTGTCCTGGTGAGGTGATAATGGGAAATCCATTCCTCATTCAGGATTGAACTTATCTGATTTCATCGCCGAAAATGCAGATCGTTTATCATCATTGGACTTTGTTGCTCTCAACACTGACCCAGTTCCGGACAAGATTGGGTGAATTGGTGTCAAATTCCTCATGTAGACCTAATTGACTGGGGTCGACTCTTCCTCCACCGAAATCTATGCAAAAATCGCTCCCCGTGTTTGCCACATGACGGCTAACGTAGACTTTGCTCTTCGCGAAGGTGATGACGTTCATTACAAAGACGTATAAATTGGAATCAAGAATGACGCTGAGTTGGAAAATGATATTCATGGTGCCTAATCTCGGGCCTCGAAGCACTTTCCTGAGCGTTTAAGAGATTCATTTCGCGAGACAATATATTGGTTCAAAGACGTCTTTCGTGTCAAGCTTGGGAAAGAACCCCCTGTAGACGTTCCTCCAATGGATATTGAGTTTTAAAAAGGCGAAAGACCGGTAAAGGTGCGTCATCATGCATATTCGTCCCACTAACTCTCTTTCATGAAGGAGAAGGTGGACGATCTCTTGGAAGCGGGATATATATACGAAATCCCTTCTACGAAATGGGGCATGCGCTCCTGTAATTGATCCAAAATGGGACTAGATAAGTACCGTTTCACGGTTGACATACGCCTAGTAAATGCATAGACTGAGAAATATGTCTGGCCCATGCCGAACTCCGACGCAATGTTATCAAAACTTGTGGGTGCCTTGATTTTTTCAAATTGGATTTAATGCATGGATATTGGCAATTCCCACTTGTCAAAAGATCTCAGGAGTGTATGACTTTCCACATACTGCTTGGCGTCTATTCGTAAAATCCAATCTTACATGGAGCCATGAATGCAGTTCCGTACCTGAAATCAAATGCAGAAGAGATCTACAAGCACATCGATCTTTTGATCTGGCTCGATGACATCCTAGGCTACGCAGAAGACCAAGAAACAATTATTTGGAAGCTCTTATTCGTCCTTCAACTCTACCCCGAACGAGGTTTAGAGCTAAAACCTATCAAATGCAGATTTATTGCTACTATTATTCAATTGTGCGGCCGTCTTATCCACTAAACAGGAGTCAAGTTCAACCCCTAACACTATGAAGCTCTTACTTCGATGCAGGCTCCAACAACAGTGGGTGCTCTTATCGAGCTGATAAATGGTGCTAAGTGAATAGGAACTTCGATTCCACACTTCTCAGCGCTTATGGAGCCATTACAGGACCTTCTCGAGTCGCAATATACTCTCTTGAAGACACGGAAAAAGCTGTGTCTCCGTAATCGCCCTCTTTCGGAATGGGGAGTCCACCACGATGTTTCATTTCAATCCCCAATTCAGGCGATTAAGGAGCAAGTTACGCTAGATCCGTAAAAGCGTCTTTGTCTATTCACGGACGCCTCATCCACACATTGCGGTGGAGTTTTAACCGAAGTATCAGGCGAAGATATTGATCGTGGCGCACTTCCTCCCAATAAATGGAACCATGAGCCTGTTGCCTTCGTTTCAGGATCATTTAGCCGTCCATAATCGCAATGGAGCACACCGGACGAGGAAATTTACGCCATCTTGGCGAGTGTCATTGTATTTTCACATATGTTGGCGGCGTGTGGTGAATTTTGACTATTCACTGACCATAAGAACATCTTGAATATGCTCTCAACCACCAGATTCAATTAAAATTGGGCGCTTCACATAGTACACAAGACACAGCGATGAGTTTTGCGTCTTGCCGAATTTAACTTTACAGTTGAAAATATCCC
The DNA here is from genome assembly GCA_032358235.1 of Odonthalia washingtoniensis. Classification (NCBI taxonomy): domain Eukaryota; phylum Rhodophyta; class Florideophyceae; order Ceramiales; family Rhodomelaceae; genus Odonthalia; species Odonthalia washingtoniensis. Next base: position 3,311 of record JAULBU010015745.1, on the reverse strand, counting down.
TGGATAGGACAGCACCTGGCCTGAGTTTTCGACCCGCTGGGCTGCTGCAGGGAATTCAGAATTTTCTGCTAGACGCATCAGTTCTCTACGTGTTCCTCATATTACGGAAGAAAAACCAGAGCTCCATACATTGTATATAGTATCCGATTCTCAAGCCAAAGCGCCACCATCTGCAGACTCGGGTTTCTATGTCTCAGTAAACGAGTCTGGTGGTATCTGGAAAAGTGAGGCTGGGAAAATATTCTTCCCTGCTAAAGAAGAAGAGCAACAACTTTGAATCTTTGAGGCCTCACACTGTGGTCTCGGTGGACACCGTGGGCTTACGGTCACAACACGGATTATAATGGACATTCCGACTTGGGGTACACTTGCAGCAGACGTTAATGGGTATGTTTAAAGTTGCCTTGTCTATACTTTGTCTGCCAGCGAGCACTAAGACACTGAGGCCTTTCGGTCAACAATTGCACGCATCCCGGATTTAGGAACTCCTTAAATTTGATTTTCTGGACATTGAATATTCAAGGACGGATCATAGATAAAACCTTATTCTCAAGGACGATTTATCGAGTTACGTATTTCTTTGCGCATGCAAGAAAGCTGATGCAGTAACAACATGAGAATTTCTTCTAGAACACTTCACCACTTTCGGTCTGGTCTTGCAGTGGTTTCCTGACCAAGGATCTCATTTTGTGAACGAAGTGGTGCAAGCTCTGGAATGTTCTCTGGTAGTCAAGCATCGCTTCTCTACGGCTTACGTGACTTAGTATAATGGGACTGTCGAGTCTGTTTGCATAAAAGTCTTACAAGTGATGCGTGCGCTTAACACCTAGACTCGTACACCGGAAGCAGACTTACCGACTTCTGTCTCTGCGATAGAGAGAATTATCAACAAATCTCCGTCACACCGTCTTGGTGGGTGTGCCCCGATTACGGTACATACGAAAATGGATTCTGGGAATCCTCTCACTGTCGCACTATCTTCTGCTGGTACTGTGAATATTTCCTCTGTGCATGATGTGAAAATTTTACGAAATTTGAATATCGATTCTCTTCTAGAGTCCCTGGATGTGATGGTCAAACCAACAGTTGGAGACTACTTTTTTGTGATTTCTACTAAATGTCCGCGCACAAAAATGTCCACAAACTGGATCGGTCCACATAGAGTTCTCCGCATCCTTTTCGACATCACCATTTATTCAGCACCTGATATCTGACAGGGTGTCTGTTATCCATGTATCTCGTACCAAGCCGTAACGTGACTTCATCGTTGGTTCGTAAGCAAAAATGAAGGAAATTGTAGATATCACAGACCGCGTATGGTACTCCGTTGATACGGTGAAGCAACTTCGAGAAGACAAAAGAAAATTCGAAGTAGTTTTGTCTTGGAGAGGGTTCACTACATCTGGCGATTTTTGGGAGTCCATGACAAATATATGAAGATGTCCCGTCTGAGGTTCGTGATTATTTCAAGCGTCGCAGTACCTCGTCGACGCTTTGCAAAGCTCGAGCTTCTATCGGCCTCTAAACCAACCGTAGGGGACTGTTATGTCACGGACACTACAGTAGGCCAACGTGGATATGATACTTTGCGTGGCACTTCGTGTTTACGGGGCTTGCATATTGGCAGTGCTGCCAATACATTTTCACGTCATATACTGTAATTTTCTTGCAGACAATTTAATATCCTACGGCGTCGTGTATAATTCCCGACGTGGCATGTCGAAAATCTTGTTCTCACAGGATAAGATTTATGATGTTATCTTCTTGATTGATTTGAGTTTTGTGATACTCTTAATCAAAATTGTATGAGTAATGGGATTCAACTCTCTCAAATAAATTTTGCCAAAAAACGACACGGGCAACAACTTAATTTTTTGAACATCACACCATCTTGGAACGCTAACTGCAAAAAAGGGACTAGGAAATTCACTATCTATAATCTCAAATCCGCACGTAGATCTAATCATTGTGGTAGCTACTAAAGACCTGTTCACGTCATTATCTACAGAGAGGAACATGAGATATCCAAAAACTCATCAACATCCTGTAAAACAAGACGAAATGGAAACGTGGAAAAGTATGAAATTCATGGGGAGGGATAAAATAGAGGAAAACGAAGAATAATTAGGCTTACTGCTCACAGAAAAGGATTTGTTAAAGCACACATAAACAGACTCAAAACGAAAGCACATGCAGCGATCAGTTGGTAACTTGGGTGTAACTGGTTTACCTTAGACCTGAAGCACAAAATAATAGTCAAATTATTCACAACATATGTCAGGAGTACAGTAACATATGGTACAGTATGATATTCTATGAGTATGTGGACGAAGTGAAATAAATATATAAAGAATCACTACGATAATTTAAAAACTTATCTGGAATAATTCACGACTGAGTGACAAGAAAATTGACAGACTATTCATTTCCATGAAAATACCTGGTAGTACCCCCTGCAAGTGGGTACTGAGGGGCTACCCACGGCAATTGCGTGTTTCATTGTCCTGCCTCCCCTACTGTACGGCCCACAATTCTCCGTCCCAATTTTCCCTTGTTTATAGGTGTCTTTTCCTTTTCGTTTCCTTTTACCACGTGTCGTGCTTGCACACATGTAGGTTTGGGCGTACAGGACTGTAAGCACCACCAGATTTACACAATTAAAGCCGTCTCGTCGGCACGAACTGGGTGCCCACAAGACGGGCATCTTTCTTCTGGTAACAACGGGACCCCTAACCTTCACCCTAATCAACATCAGCCATTGAAAAGATACTACTAGACGATATCTCAATCGCCGAGACTAGGACGATCAATCCGTGCTCCACCAAGCCCGTGCCTCAAAAAGGCGCCACTGGCTGTGTCACAGAACGGGATCGCCTGACCTTCCATCCTAGTTCCCAGGACGGTCCTTAAAGTCTGCCACTATGGATAGATCCCATCTCAAATCCTCCGCCACTCCAATCAGCAGCAACAGGTATCATCAATCCATTAATGGTGTGGTACCACATTGGTCTCTCAACCTAGACAACTACCGCAGATATTTGTCTAGTCTGGGAGTTGCAGTTGTAGAGTAAGTGCGTCGCACCTACTCTACAACTGCAATTACATTTACATCTACAACAACTACTTATAACATTCCATATCCAACAACAACTAATCCCCTTAACACTGACAAAAATATATAAAAACAAAAGTCATGTCCCACCAGTCTTCCACTCCATCTACGCGCTCCTAAAACAGAACAGGCCCGGAAAGCTTCTCCCAACACTAAACTTCGGACGTCCGGAACTCCAAGGAAGAACCACCCAGGAAGC
>JAULBU010015734.1:0-21217 GCA_032358235.1 Odonthalia washingtoniensis | reverse complement strand
CCACTAGTTTTTCTGTATGACGTGAACGTTTGTTATGTATGAAGGGTTAACTTATGTGATTGTAAACTGTCGGAATGCTTAGAATGTATACACTCCATGTAAAAGGTTGCTACGTTTTCCTTCTACTTAATTAACTGTAAGGGAAATTAAATAATTTAATGTTTCTGAAGAATGGTTTTCCCATGATCTCCTGTCCGTATCCGCCCCCTCCCCCGCCTACCCTCTTACCTTTTCAACATTTTTGGCGACAAAACCACACCCGATTTCATCTCGTTTCAACGTAGTTGCTCACTTCCTCACCACAATAGGTCAAGAGGCTGGCCACAAATTCAACCAATTTTGAGCAATAACATCATCAATAACACCAACGTCAACACCAGTAACAACAACGGAACCACAAACCTCACCGATAGCGAAACCGACAAAGACAACATACGCAATACTGTCTTCAACTCTATGAATTTAAATCATCCAAATGAACGGGGAAGGGGACGTGGAAGGGAAGGGGGAGGGGAAGGGGAGATTGAGAGGAAGGGAAGAGAAATGGGACGGGAAGGTGTACGTAGAAGAAATATGACAGCAGGTACTTCCGCTACACAACAATGTGGCGAAACAGGATTGGAACGGTGGAGGGATGAATGTAAATGTTGGAATATAGATCCTGTTGTCATGTCAAGATTCTCTTTTAATGAATCTTTTTCACATCGTCTAATTGATAATAGATTCTAGATTTATGTAAAATCTATTGTAAAAAACATAAATCTCGAAACAGAAAGTGCAATTTTACCTCCCGGTCGTGCTGGAATGCTGATAGTATTCGTGGTATTGTTGGTTTGCTCTTCGAGTGGGTAAATAAACAAATTAGACTAAAAATTCTTGACAGGAATAATATCAGGTTGGGTGACTTCTACAGATTCTTAGCTGTTTTCTATTGGTCTCAACTTTCAAACATGTCAATACACGAAACAATTTCAACTTTTCGTGAACTCAGTTATAATAATCCGTCCCGTTTGGATGTAGAATTTTTAACATCCAACATTTGTGGATTCCATCCATCTTATAATTTAGTTGAGGGACATATCAGTTGGCCTATTCAAAGAGATTATACGCAATTTATGACTGAATTTGAAAGAACTTCGTTTTCAACATGTAAGAGACTTCTATACATTCCGAATGTTCAGTTTCTAACTTTGGAGGATGATATTTTAGGTACAAGGTCAAAAGAGAATCAGGTAAAATCTTTAAGTTCTAGAAAAGCAGATAGGGAAGGACATAGTGTAGATGTCATTGCAGATGGATTATTCAGACTTACGATAGACGCTCATTTAAGACGTAGAGGAGAAACACAAATAACAGCTGTTGCAAAGCTTATGGACATTTTATTAGAGAGTAGAGGTCAAAATTCTGTACAAGGAACAATAATAACAGCGGATAGAGGGTACGGTCGTCCATCAATTATTGAAACAATTTCAGGCAAGGGATTCAGTTCTTTGTTCATTATGCCAGATCATCTTCTGTCAGTGCATCCTTTCGTTGCCAAATCACACCTCAAACCTGGATGGGAATATTATTTAGATTGAAGTGATGAAGAAGAAAATCCTGTTGAAAATAAAGCTGAAGATATTCAGTCAGCTTCATATTCAACATCTGCTATTGGTTCAGTTGTTGATTCACAGGAAACTACGTCCGAAACGGTTCCAGAAAGTGATGAAGGGAACACTAGAAGATTTGTTACCCCAGACGACGGCTAGTGGGGTGCTCAATACGTTTCGGTGAAACCTAAAGGAGAACCGTCCAATATTTCTACTTGTACAAGAAGTGTTGCTGTTCGAGAGCATGGAACAATTTCAGCTGTAAAAGTGTTTCGATTTCGTTATCAGATTCCAACTTCTCTATCCCAAGACATGAACCATTGGGTCATGACACCAATTACTGAACAATGTAAGCGCAGTATATTCAAGGCATTTTGATGGGAGAAGGGACTGTATGAGAATTATTTTGTTCAATGCGATATAAACAACATTTAGACATGTTACAAAGGGTCAGAAGTGTGCTGATTGGTTTGCACTTCGTAAATTTCGTATAACTGCATCAACTGCTGCAAAACTTTTATGTAAGAATACGAATATGCGACAACGGTTAGGGGAAGGACCCTTCAATGCTGACGTACCCATGCCAAATTTATTGTTAAAAGAATTAGAAACTAGTTGGTTCTCTAAAACTAGAAGTACGGAAGCAATGATGCGCGGATCAAATAACGAAGATTTCATAATATCTATTGCTTCTAGTATATCTTTTTTAGAAGATATATTTAGTGTAGGACTCATTGAGTGCAACGACCACCGCGAATTGGCGTGCTCACCGGACGCAATAGATTTAGTAAATACCGAAGTATTGGAAGATTTTGTGTGGAGTTCATCGAAAACTGTGCGCTATGAGGGGAAATTATTTTACATTGCTACAGTTGAAGTTAAAACTAGGGTATCGGATAATAGCATAAGTACCGTTATAGGAAATCAATCAGCATTACCTGTGATCAAAATATGGAACAGCTAATTTGTGGAAAGTAGAGTCCCTCGTGAACATTTTTGGGAAGTCCTTCACCAATGTGTTGTTTCACACGTGAACATTGAAATATATTCATGTAGCAGCGAAACATTAATTTTTGCTAATGTCACAATCTTCTTCGATGATCTTTTTATTACTACTGCAATAAATTCTCTGATAGAAGTTGCAGCAGAATGCGTTCATTGGGCACATTGCCCAGAATGGTCGATTCGTGCTACCGTACCGCCATACATTACAGTTCATTTTGATGAACTGAATACAGATGATTAGGGATATCAAAATAATCTTAATATTATAGTATAGTATTACCTTACTACATACATCCCACATAGGCAAGCATTAGACTATATGGAATTCACTAATTTGATGTAACGACCCAACATTTCGTTTCACCGTCAGAAAATGTTTAATACCAGCCGTACAAAATAATACATTAGTCACCGATCATATCCCTATCAATCCACCTATAATTGCAGACCACACATATAACAATATACCGTCGCATGGCAATGCTATGATCAATACGGAAATATTACAAAAATGACAAATCGATTTTATTAATCCAATACGGTAAATCACATATTCCTCAATTATCTTCGCGTATAATTTCTTTGTTTATCAACTCGACTAATCATTTATATTCTTCACCGTCCTTATCCAAGAATTGAAACACAACACAAATTTGTTCGATTCTACTATTATTTTTCAGTTCCAAATTAAAGGCACTAGTCTCATCATTGTCTCATTTCATCTCCAACCGTATACCATTTATGGAAATTTGGACGTAATACTCTTGCTTCTTGCTGGAGTCCCTCCTCTTGATTGAATTTATTCTAAATGGACGTCGTTCCGCACTGCTATTCACACCACCTGTAATTAAATCATCTACATCACTCATCCGGTGAACTTCTTTCCATAGCGTGTCATACCCCCAGGCTACTAACAGTTTCATCACGAGTTCTTGCGTCTCCAGTCCTTTTCTGGCTATCAACCTCAATGTCATTGAAATTCTTGATCTCACCAACATGGTCTTTCACGTTCTATTGCATTTATATTCCGTCTTGAATAAGGACTGCCATTTGAAATCATTCTCGACGTAGATCCATTTCGTTCTTGATTTCACCAACCTTTGCCATCACAGCATCCAGTTATGTTCGTTGTGGTATGTTAACCCCTCATTTGCATCTACATCACCAAATTTGGGGCTCTTTACCAAGTACTCTGCTGCTTCTACATAGCAAAAGGAAATACCAATACCAGGATTTGACACCTTTTCTTATCTTGTACGGCTTTGATATATGTCATGAGTCATCTTTAAAGACCACCTCTCTGCTCATTTCCAGTACGGCTTATATGTAAAACTGTCGAAAATCGTCAGCCAATGAGCGACTTCATGGGCGGTCTCTGTTGGCGGGAAGGGGGAAATATATATATCGGTTAAAGTGGGGATACTATCCCCACTACTGCACCGCTACTTGAACCAGTAAGTAGTACTTACTGGTTCAAGAGGCGGCGCAGTTATTTACTAATTGCGCAAGGGTCAGTAACACTGGTTCAATTATGGACCTTTGTGGGCTACTGAGTGAGGATCTCGTCTCGTGTCCTGTTGGGAGCTCGATTCGCAGCTGGGTGATTCGTTACGCGGACCGGGCGTACTAATCAACAGTCTCCTAACGACGGTGGTTAGTCGTCTTAGTGCTTTTTTTGGAGTTAGTTTTTTCCTTCCCGGGTAACTGTAGTGCTAGGTGCAATTGGCTTCAGACTTCAATTTTTGTTCTGATAAATTTTTCTACCACTTTATTAAAATTATCAAGGCTCGAATCGAGTGGGTAATATACACATTAGTAAGTCTAAGTCGATCCGATGAATCGTGAAACCTGTTCGAATTGCTTTTCCAAGTTGGGTGATAAATTGCACAAGTTATAACTCAACAAACGTCGACGTGTGTGGCTACACATGGCTGGGTCATGATGTAAAATCTGTACTGTAGGTACTGTACGGGCGTTTTCCTGACTGAGTGTGGGTTATTTTGTGAGCATGGCACAGTGATTGTGTACACTTCTATGGTCTCGTTAATTGCATGAATGGTACGGTCCACCCTGTAATGTGTCGAAAGGCTAATGCTGTCTTTCGGCATATTGTGGTATTTATTATACTTGTACAGAATTGTTGGTTTTTGATTTTAGTTTTGTCATATTGACCGAGTCGATTCGATACACTTGCGACTCTGTGCGATACGGCCAGATGGGGATGATTATGTGGATGATGCATGATGCAGATCAATGATGACCTGATGATGATGATGATGAGTCATGATATTGACGATGATAAGGATGCTGAATGATGATACAGATGATGATTAGTGATGATAATGACGATTATAAGGATGCGGAACGATGATACAGATGGTGATGAGTGATGATACTGACGATGATAAGGATGCTGAACGATGACCTGATGATGATGAGAATGATGATTAATGAAGCGAATGATGATACGGATTATTGAAGTCGTTGGCGAGTGATGCCAGATGATGATGCAGATGATTAATGATGTAGATGAGATGATCTGACGATGACAACGACGACCGCATACACATGAGCGATGGTGATGCCGACGACCTGCAAGAAAGCCAACGGGAAAGGAAGCAACGACCTCGTAGCGATATGGACACGGCACAGCGCCGGACGCGGAAGAACCCGTTACTGAGAAAAGAAGGAGGAGGGTAACGATGACCAGAAGGAGGAACGTCGCACGCACGAAGACACCGCGGGAGGTATGATTCACATGACGACGGGCAGTGAATACAGCTACGAAGAGAGCGAGCGAGCGGCACACCATTAACCTAGAGTCCTCACCACGCAAGGGATGAAAAACGAAAATGTCGTTTAGGGAAGGAATGACACCAGGGTAATCCAGGGATAGAAAAGCGTGAGAAAGCCGAGGTAAAAGGGGGACCCGAACAGTGGCATTTGGCTATACAGTTTGGGCGATGAACACCTGTGCACGACGGGCATTCTGATGATTCAGGACAGCAACACATGGTTTGACACGTGTGCAACTACTGCAGACACTCCAGTAGAAAAATTCCATGCGGCTTCCAGTGAACGGCGATTGCCAACTACAACAATTTGTTACATGTGTTCCCAAAAATCACGACCGAGATCGGCCTGGCTTCGGTTCTTATGTCGGAACGGAGAGGAGGAGAGTGAGTAATAAAAGAGGTAGAAATTTAACAAAAAAACCCAACCCGCATCTTCACCATCTACTAATATTATCGAAAGATAGACCTTCCAACTCGAGAGTGGAGGACAGAACCGGGACGAGAGATCCAGAAAAACCATTACCCAGGTTGACGAATTCTCAGCGGCCGGAGCAGAAGGAAATTCCCCCACCCTCCACGTGGGCCCAATTTCCTGTCAACTGCAGCACCAGAGTCGACAGATCCCCTCACGTGCATCCGGTACCGAGCTCACAACATCACTTAGTTGTGTTAGGCTTTGTTATCAAACTAACGCTCACCCGCAGACAGAGTATTAAAAATCATACAACCTCCATCCTCTACGATCTGGTGAATCCGATCGCATTTATACGCTTTTCCACATCGTTGCGCCTCCGCTTTCTACGATTCTACGATCCTTCGTTTCTACGATCGTGCTAAACAGTCTCCAGCAATTGGGTTGTTTTCGACAAGTTTTATTTTGTGGATTTCACTGTAAAACATCATACTCGTCGTCACTTTTACTCCCTCAACCCCTATTGCGCGCCGTACCGTTTTTGCTTCTTATTTTAACTGTCCACATTTATATATAATCTTTATCTATGATATATTATTATCATCCCCCCGTTACCATTGCCATGATTCTCGTATTAACCGTCATCGTAAGTCGGCAACCCCAACCGTCATCATAAGTCAATGCCAACCATCATCATCATTGCAACACGGCTATCATCCTCTCGTCTCTCAATCCTCCTCTCATCTCTCAAAGTTATCCTCTCTTTTCCACAATCTCAACCCGATCATCCCCTTCTCTTCACATCATCATCCCAGTCATCCTTTAATATTTTGTCAATCTTGTTGCTCGAACGTGGCCGTATCGAATAGATGGAAGACGATTCGACAAAAAATGGTCTGTAGAACGAATTTCAAAGTTGGAATTTACCTGCAAACAAGGACGTCTATTTGCACCTGATTGAAGCTTTAGAACAGTACATGCCATACACTTTCCGACAAAATTTTCAATTCCATTGCAAAGGGTTTTATCTGTTTGTGTTAATTTTTTCGTTTGGTGGACCCATGATTTTGCTAGTATCAACCCCTCTTTCGCCGTTCATTGGTATCTGCTTCTCTTTTCTTCAACATCAAGTTTGACATCTTTCTTCCTGTTTTTGGATCCCTGTGGTCTACCGATATCCGCTTTTTGTGTTCGTTCATTTTGCGTAATCAATTCTTTCCACTGGTTATCCGTATCCAACCTTCCATTTTTTACTGATTTCTAATTATGTTGAAATAAACATTCGGCTTCTATGCAGTCATCTTTTAACGACATTTTCATTGTTCCGGTTAAAATTTCATGGAATCGATCACCGTTCGTTGGCGTTTCAATGTGACGGTCGTCAATACCATGTTGGTGAATTTCTTCGGTACGCACCCAATTCACGTCCATTTCATTACCAATACGTTCCGCCCCAAAACAGAGTTTTCGCTTCACATCTTGTCGGTGAGCAAATGATGCAACAGGACCCGTGTGAATAGAGACATTATCACATACTCCATTCCGTAGTTTTAAACTCCACCGTTCAGTACTAAAATCATCACTCATTCCATTATTGCCACCATTATTACAAGGTGCATCTCTGCTATTGGTGAATCGTTGTTCATCATATGACATTCCATGAATGGTATTTACTGTTTCATTTCCTATACAACCATCTTAAATATCCTTACCACTTTTTTCATCACCGTTTCTGATGCGGTTATTTTCATCAATATTGACACAGCCAACAGCCACTTTGTGAAATACTTCAATATTAACATTACAAATCGGTTCTCGACCGATCTGAGCACATCTGTACCACACGAATAAAACCATCCGTAAAAATGTCCTTTATTCGAGAGTATATAGGTGGTCAGTTCCAAACTGAAAAAGTCGAACTGAGCGCCCAAGTAGAGATTATCTAATAGAAATGCCCGTTTGTTTAACTCATTCCGGTTTTGTTACTTCATTCCGACAACAGCTAATTCGACTCGCTTGTTCATCGCATATTGAGCTCGGTACACAGGACACTGGACCCTGAACAATACATTGTCCAGTAGGCATGGAACATAAGTGTATATGAACGGGCAACTAAAGTTCATTGATCCCGCTCCAGTATACTGTAGTCTAAAATACCATTAATCAGATTTATGACCATTTGGTGCACTGGTGTATGCTAAAGTTTGTGCCATGAGTCCCAGTTCTTTCTCACTTCGCCTATTTTCTTTCCAGATAAACATGGTCGGTTCTGCCATGTTCATTGTGAATTATAGCGTACTCTTCCCTTGTCATTATCACCCATACTTATGAGGGGTTTTCATCACAAGACTTGGGATGAGCATTTCTCCATGAATGACTTTCTGATATTGGTAAATCGCACACAGCTAACTTCTCCATTTCGTAGCTTAAAATTTCACAGTTCATGAATCTGAGTAGTCCATCATCTGGTTCAAACTTGGTGAGGGAGTCAGTTTCGTTATATTGTCTACGAATCCAACTAATTTCCGTAATGCCGTCGCGTTGATACGCCTGTGGAGCAGCACTAATATCTATCATTAGCCTTTCTCGGTTGCGGTTGAAGATCCTGTGATAACATGGAATAAAGATGAAGAATCGGTTGAAAATCAAAAGCCGACCACGCGGCTGAAAATCTGTTCTAGTTCATGACGAACTAAAATAGCAACGTCAACAACGACTGCGAAAGAAACGATCTCACTCCCAAGAACAGATCGGACGACGAGCGTGGGTTTACGACTGCTGTAATCTATACAGTTCGAATTTCCTGAGTAATACTTCCTGAAGATTATAAATCCAATTTTCGAGGAAAGGTCCTTCGTGTTCACAAAGGATCCTTCGGTAAATGCTACAATTCGTATAGTTTTTATGTCCAGATTCGGAATGCTAGTCCAAAAGATGGATTGAACTTTAGATGCATTACGATTTTGTTGCATTCGGTGTAGTGCGCATTGCTGAACTTGGGTTTAGTTACTTGGGAGAGTATGTTGACGCCGGCGACGACATCGGGTTGACAATTGGAAAGCCAAGATAATTGGTGCCGCAGTGAACGAAAGGAATAGAATATTGCAGTAGATGGTAACTGGTTGATTTTGCCGATGTACTGGCGTCATTAACTGTTAAATAATCCATTGGTGCTTTCTACTTCCATACCAAAAAATGTAAAATGGTTTAGATATATCGGTTTTGAGTGTCAACTCCTTTCGGTTCGGTTGCTGATTTATTCAAATTCACCATAACCCGCGCTGATTTAGTCTTCGACGTAAAGCCGAATTATCCCACAAAACGTTCCACTTTGATTCAATTTGAAGTAAAGGGAAATATCTTCCAAAGTTCTTTCTATGCCTAAGTCCTCGTCTCCGAACCCTATTACATGCGACCTGAACTCCTCCGCCCATTAATAACCAGCATCAGGAAGTTTATTCAACGGCTTTTCCAGTTTTCAGCACTTTTGTTGGGTCCAGGCCAAAAATCGACTACGGCTTTATGTCACATCCCGTATCAAATTTTGACTCTGGATATATGTTTTCGCCACATCTTGAGTCCATATTTTAAGACCCATAATCCCACAAACTGATAATACCATTCTAACGGAACGATGAAGCAATGTAGGTGAATTTTGAATCATCGTCTCCTTTCCCTTGTCTCGGTGGCCTTGCGCCACATAAAGAGCCTTCATTTTATCTTCGGTAGTCCTCAAATTTTTAATTGCCACTAAGAAGCGGCCACTGAGCAAGTTGGCATTGACCGAGATTTCAGCTGCCAATTGAAAATGCCCCATCAGGATCGACCTTTCTTCTTCCAGTATAATATGTTTCGGATAACCGATTAACAGCGTTGAAAAACAAATTGAAAAATGAACCGAGAGCGTTTCAGACATTTTGTCGTTTACGAAAATGGCGTTGTGGTAACCGGTGTGCGTATCCACCATGTGAACAGGCGGGCGCCCTTTTAACCACATCAGATGAATAGCCAAATAGTAATTAAACATAATCTCGTGGGGTGGAAGCGACGCTCTAAACCTAAACAAAAAGAAGGATATTCCTTACAAATTTTCAGACTTGCACGATTTTGTCGAGCCTCACTTTAATAATTGGAGAGATGGTTGGGTCTGCCCGCTTCAGTGTTTGGTAGAAATGATCCATGGGTGGTTGAACGAGTTTCTGAGGAAGTTTTACAATTCACTCTTTGTGAAGAACACTGACTTAACTAATGGTATTAAGTACTACGGGAAATTTCATTCACCTATATCAACAACCATTATTATTAAGAATGGTTGTTGATATAGGTGAATGAAATTTCCCATGTGGGATTCACATCTTTAAGAACGTTCGAATCGTAATCGAAATCGAAACGATGATTTCTTATCACGTCCAATCTTACTAGTAGCGGAATATCAATTTCCACCACTGATAGCGGGATTTCCAAGAAAGAATTATTCGGAAATGACTGTAGTGCAATGAACTTCCAAGAAAGAAGGTCAAGAGTGATCGGCACTATAGGTGTTCGAGTCCTCTTTCCACAGTAGCTTGTGTCAGAAGTGAACTCCACCAAAGGAGTATACGTGTTTAGGTGGTGCATGGAGGGATAAAAGCGTTGCTAGAGTTACTTATCAACGAAGACGGTCGTTGGAGTAGGATATGATGGAGGTGATTTGGGCTGATGAATGCGCTTGTAAGGCGTTGGGAGCGAACTCGATGAGGGGCGAGGCGGATCGATTAATACACTTGTGAGGTGCAGTTGAGGGAATCTAGCAAAAGTTATTGAGTTCCTATCACTGCGGAAAGGGATTAGTTATGGTCAAAGAAACGCTAGTTTTGGGGTTAGGTTCATACTCGAAGTTGTTTGTCTTTATTAAAATGAAAGGAGCGTAAGGTCGAGTTCCCATTAAGTAGGGTCTATCTGCCACTCAAGCGGCGGGTAGATTGTAGGACTGTAAGCATCGGACAGGGAAGCAGCACATATCGTACGATGCCGGAACCAACAAAAAATCCGATAAATCGGCCTTTATTTTGAATACTTGAGGTTCGTTCATTCGCGGCATGCTGAAGGTGAGCAGACCGTATTTGACTCACTGGATTGTATGCAGGTATGTTTAGCAATTTTATCGCTTCCGTACTACCGCTGCAAGCGTCCGAAAATATAGACGAGTCTGTTGCAATTGAACTTAGCTTGATAGATCGGTTGTCAGCATCTGGTAATTCTGTGGTGAGGAAGCAGCCATCAACTTCAAAATCAAGTGATGTGGTTGAGGCAATGTCTGCTATACACGAAACTTCACGAGTTGATTGATGTGGTTTAGATGATTGCTGGATGGATTCTGATTGTACTAATTTATGGTGACTTTCTTATAGCTCTGATATGTAAATGGCTTTGAGAATTCATTGATGAAGTCCAGATTCTAGCAGCTCTTGATAATGCACCTTTGAGATTCCATTGTTAAATCCAAACTGCTTGGAATTTTCTTCTGCTTTTATTTTTATCTTGTTCTCATCCTTAGGCGTTCTGCATTGACATTGATAGTTCCCGGCTTATCAAAGTTGAATAAAAAGTGGTCGTGTCTTCTCTAATTTTTCACGTATCAGTTTTGTCGCTGATGACGATTGGGGCCGTGAATATTGTTACTCTAAAAGTTCCCCTGACCAGGTGATTTCCCCACCTGATCAAATCATCGTTGACCTGCGTAGTTAATCCCCGCATTCCTCTGTCTCTAGTCTGAAGAATCGACAGTGGAATATTCTTCTTCCGATTCTGACGCGCTACGTGCTCCATCGTAATCCTCTACATAATTGACTTTGTGAGTCTTTGATTAAAATGGGGAAAGTACTGTCTTAGATTGTACAAGTTTAATAGGATCAAATGCCTTAATAGATTTGTACTCCTTCCTCCCAAGCTGGATGAAGTCATAGGGTGCTTCCAAGTTCCACAGTGTAAAAGATGACATACTGTAGTTACCAACTGCTTTATTGAGGTATTTACACTTAGTCATCTCATCACCGTCAAGAAGAGCAGCTACTTGTGTCAGATCTTGGATACGCCGTATGACTGCTTGAAGTGCTTGCCCGTCACTTTTACCGCCTTCTTTATAATCTTCGAAGTTGAGTTTTTTGAGAATCTCAGAAACTTCCTCGCGACTGTCGATGACGAGAAATATTTTTTCAATCTATTTACTCAATTTGTTCCATCCTTTACCACTCCTAACCTATGCTCGATAATGTGATAATGCATTACGTCTCAGGGTATTGACAGAGCACAATAAAGGAGCGCTCATGGTCAATCCAACTTTCTTCTATGGATCCGCTGAAGTGGTTCTTGCTATTGCGATTGTTCATTTCCAGGATTGATTTACTTATGTAGAAAGCTAAGTCAAATGAATTGTTGTGTCTCGGTTGATGTTGATTTGATGAATTTCGCAGTCCGCCGTTGTTGTTGTATGCGATTTTGTTGTTCATGTCGGTGGAATATTTTGACGGTTGATATTAATCGTTGCTAGTTAAACGTGACTGACTATAAATGTAGTCGTGAGTTGGTGAGTTCGTTTGGTTATAGTCTTCATTACTTGACGGAAAGGTTACCCTGCTGTGTTCATATCCAACTCGAGAACTCCCGTGCTTCTGATCATCTTTTTAGATGTTAGTATGTCGATCAGAGTTAATAAATTCTGAAGGTTGAATCGTATTTCTCGATGTAACGCTTCCGTTTGTATGAGTTATAGACGGTGGAGGATTTCGAGGATGAGAACGCAGACGAGGATCAGTAGAACTATGACGTACTTGATGACTTTCTTCTTCACTATCATCGTTCTTAGATGAATGTTGAGATTGACAGATTGACGATGGAGGATTGGGATTTCCAACACCATTTTTTGTTGATGCTACAGATTTTTTGCGGAAGTATTGCGACCGAGAGTTGTTTCGATTTCTGTTCAACGATGAATTAGAATCCTTGTTCTTCTTGCTTTTATATTTTCTTAACCTGCTCTTGTAGATGTCTTCGTTAGTTGCCATACTTGAGGTTCTGAACTGCAGGTCACTCATTTTCTTTTGCAAGAGCTTTGCATGTTCCTCAAATGCCAATTGTGAGGCAGTCGAGGTGGAGAGTTGTGGAGTAGGACCTACAGAACGAATTGTGCTGGGTACATCATTTGATGATGATTGAAGACTTCAGAGGATTGTAAGGTTGTTACATGCTGGGATGGAAGGGGCCGGGTGTCAGATCCGGATTTAAATCGCGAATGGGTGATAGAGGGATCTGCATCGGGTGATAGGTAGTGTTTTTGAGGATAGTAAAGTTGTTTGAAGGATTTGTATGCGTGGAGATTGGTTGTAAAGATGAGTAATCAATCAGATGATTATTCACCTGCGCGGTATATTCCAGCGGGTGAAGAATCGACATGTCCGTCGCTTGAATGGGGATGATAGAAGCATTGAGAAGCTGACTCCTCTTGTTGGTTTCTGCTGCGTTTCGCATCGGATCTTCGGTTTGCTGTTATTAATCTACCTATTTCATAATATGTTTTTATTATTCCTTGGGGATTTTTATCTCCAAATCACATGTATAAATTTGATACCCACTGGTGTGTTTTGCAGCAGCTGATCAGAGTGCAAATTTACACAGACGTTCTGGAGCACTGTCCAAAAACGTCATAGATTGATATATCACTCTGAAGTTGTTCGAAGATAAAGTTTGTTGCATCAATGTACTGTAGAAGTTCACGACGAAAATCCTCACCGTGTTTTCCGGTTGACAGTACATCGATGAACAGTGCCACTTTTGATGTGATTTTGAGGATGTTACTCTTGATGATGATGTAGGATGGTTAGTGATGAATTCCTAGACGATCGTGATGGATCTGTCGCGGTGGATTCGGACTAAACTTCTACGATCACTGGTTCTATTAGTGACGAATATTCTGATGATTCACCCTTGTCGCCTGTTGGGAACGGGTCGCTCAACTGAGTCCCATGAGGGGACTGATTCTCTGAAGACATCGTTACCTGTTAGAACGGTAGCACGGATATTTTACTTGTCTACTGAATGTGCTCAGAGTTTGGTTGAGTTATTATCGTTCGTTTGTTTGAAAAGGGGCTGTACGAATGATTCCTTTGTCGAAAGGGGAAGTGCGCCTATGTTGGGTTTCGCAGTTATTGGTACTTACCTCGGCTTTTTAGTAAATCTAGTATATATACAAAGTGCCGTGAAAACTAATAAGATTTGACTATTTTACTTTGTATCGCTAGTCCCAAGAACGAGTAAGTTAGGTTCGCCACTTATCGCGATTGTCAGGAAAATTCAACTCTGGATTTCAAAACAATACAGTAATGTTATAAAAATATAAATGACGTACCCTGTTTTTATTAGAGAGTAAAAGAAGGCAAATAATCACGCTCCTATACCAACTTTGGTAGACAAAGTTGGCACGAGATCGAACAATATATAGAATAAATATAGAAACTTGTTATGATTTCTGTCTCGTTAAAGCATTTAATTATAACCATGATATAAATGTCCGTTCGTTGACCTAATTGCAGTTTTGTCACTTGATTCCAACAACAGCTAACTTGACTAGCTGCTCATCCGCATATTGAACTCGGTACACGAGACTCTGTACCCTGTACAAGACAATGTCGAGTTTCTATGGAACCTAATATTAAATAAAGGGGTAACTATAGTCCATTGATCCAGCTCGGGTATACTGTAGTCTAAAAGACGGTTAATAAGATTTATGACCATTCGGTGCACTGGTGTATGCTAACGTTTTTTCCATGAGTCGCAGTTCTTTCTCAGGATCTTTTGAAAACATTGAGCAGCAAACTGAGCACATCTTGAGAAATGGCCATGAAAAGCATTTAAAAATGAAGGTAGAGATTTCTATCCAATAAAAATCTTCCATTACGAAAGGGGATCCCACTTCAAAAAAGAATTTGACAAAATATGTATGGAAATCAAGGAAATAAGTAAACAACATGGCTGGATATGCTTTAAATCACAGCACAAGCGTCGTCTTTATATCAATTTTGAGCGTAGAAAAACTTACCGAAATAGAATTGGTGAAAGGATTACGTCATTCTGTAACAGATTTTTCTTTTCGTGGTCACGTGTGGAATGAGTTATTTTCATTTGACAGACGACGAAATCGGGAAACAATCAATAAGGAGTGGTGTGGAAACGTTATCAGGAGGTAATAAATTGTATAGGAACATGTGAAAGGCAAGTTTCTGCATCATCTTCTTACTTATATTTATCGAATTGCCCGACCGACCTATGTGAATTATTAAACAAATAAAGAGATATGTAATAATAGCATAACGATAATAGTAATAATGATAATAGTAATGGTGCTAATAGTAATAATGATAATATAAATATATTAATAGAAAGTTAATAGTAATATCCGATCCGAATGATTTGTCGAGTAACAGCAATGTACAAATGGAATAAATCGACCGAAACAGCGATGGTTGTATTTTACTCGGTAATTATGCAGTTAACGTGTAAAATTATTATGAGTATAATGGAGGTTCAAGTTAAGTGGATCCGTTGTCGGATCCGTGGGTGACTTGATTCATATCGTCGCTAGAGGGATTTGCGGATTCCATGTCACGATGCTACGCGTAGTATCTCTTTGTACCAACTCTGGTCTCACAGTTGGAAGAAGTCTGTCGCACGGTTTTTAGTTGCGCGTGGTTTTACCTTTGATATCAGTGGTTGCCCATTAGGGCAGTTGAAGCACTTTGGGTTGAGTCTCCTCTTGCCGTTTTTGAAGCTGTCGTAGCGTTCGTTGCAGGTTATACAGATTCTGGTATTTAGTTAATGTTTGCCGATTTCTTTATTGTTTCTTCTCCGGAACGGCGTAGTATGTATACTAGAATGGATCAAATTCCAATTCGGGAAAAATACGTCACACAGGTGTAGAGATTTCTTACAGTTAGTAAGCGATCGGATTACTCAAGTAAAAAATTCTAATTATGTGAACACGTGTATATAAGATGAGTTATTTAGATAAATGTCAACACGTGTATCAAGATGGGATATTTCGATAAATGAATTATTTTTGTTGATATGCAGTAATACAGTGGATATTGTATTTTCTTGTTTTGTGACCTAACCGTTCCTTTATACAGCTACCCTATTGTCTTTCCTCCTGTTTTCTGTTATTACATTAAGTTCACTCCTCGTCTCTTATGACGGGGCGCTTATGGCGGCGCGTTTTTATGCCAAGTGCGTAGCATCGATTCCTCTTCAGGTATGTATCATATTATTTATATTCTTCGCCGTCTCTCAATCGTAAGCTTCCTTCTCATGTGTACTAACATTCTTTGTTATCATCATCATCTTCTTCGTTCTTCTCCTTACGAAAAGTGCACGACCGGCATTCGAGTCGAAAAGGAATCGACATTATTTGATACTGCATCATCTCCTTAATTTTATTTGACACATTGTATTAGATCATGGTTACCGCTAACCCCTATCCAAAGTTTTGGTTGAATTTTTTGGATAAGTGAAATTTTTGAGAGTTTATCGTGCACTTGTTTTATCCGAATCTGTAATTTTTTTCGGGACGTTTAATGGAAGTGATAACCAATCATAAGGTAAGGAATGTAAATAAATCGCCAATTCTCTGCTCGGAACCCAAACACCGAAACTTATTATTACCGAGGGACGTATTTGTGCATATTTGACAATGTTTTAATGTACCAACTTACCAACCAAGTCATCAAACCTATCCATACACACTCTGATAGACCAACCTCTTCAGTAACGTGCAACAACATCCACGAATCGAGCAATTTCATACGCCACACCTGCCAACAAACCAAATATGGGAAGAGGCCTAACATGGGATAGTGGATGAGACGTGGGATTTGTTATGGGATTGGGTTGCAGCGTTTGTCTTCACTGGGGCAAACGATACGGCTAAAAATCACTTCTAAAGTAACCAGATTAAAATTCTATTCCTGAAATTCAGTGATTACGAAAATTATTTTCAGAATTTGGGGATCCACTAAAATTTGAACACGTTTCTAAAATACTGTGAACGTTTCCAAATTAGAAATTTGGACACGGGAACCGGTAATCGTGCTCTTACGATTTATTAGGCATACCAGAT
Organism: Odonthalia washingtoniensis; assembly: GCA_032358235.1. NCBI lineage: Eukaryota > Rhodophyta > Florideophyceae > Ceramiales > Rhodomelaceae > Odonthalia > Odonthalia washingtoniensis. The sequence goes on along the minus strand of JAULBU010015734.1, from coordinate 4,267 downwards.
TTGTTTATGAAGTCAATGATGGAGAGCGCTGATGTGTACCAACCGAAAAGAATTGTCGTGGATGTCCGAAAAACCAAAAAACTGTACACACAGAGTAATAGCATTCAGAACATGACAGACAGTAGTTGAAACGAAGATCTTGATGAATGTAGCACGTTGAGCCCGAGTCGGGAAGGTGTAATAGGACAAGATACTAGAGGTAGAACAGCTGTCAGGTGAGGTTGTTGACAATAATATATTCGGGAGAAATGATTAACTAGTTGGCATTGTTCCAGCGGAAGGGTATGTAGACATGGGACGAAAGAGAAATTTCGATGGAACCCAAATTGGTATGGAAGAAGAAGAAATAACACCGGTATGAAAAAAGGAACGATTATGAGATAATTAGAGAGGTAAATATGGAAGAACGAAAGTGATAAAACGGTAACCAGTGTCGTTGCAGGTAATGTAGGGTTAAGGGCTGAGTTATTTAAAAAAGACTTAATTAGTTAACGGAAAGAGCAGATGGAGAATTTGAACGGCTAAAATTAAGTGTGGGAAGGAGTGAAAAATGGGAGATGTCGTTGGAAAGAACAGGGTCACGCCCTGGACAGTAGCCTGTTGCTTTGCAGAAGGAGATAGTACGAATGGGGAATTTTAATTTCAAGTACAGAGTGCAGGATATTTCTAGTCGAATTGATGTAAGTGTGGTGAATGAACACAGAGAACATGACCTGCAAAGTTCGATGGAAGGAAAGAAGAGTAGTGCTGGACGACCAAAGGGGGCTAGAAAAAGTGAACTCCAACATACTGGAGAGGTTGAGGAAACGTAGCGGTCCACAATGGTTTTGGTAAAAGCGTGGGGTTCTCAAACGTAAAACACTGGTATAGCTTGAGGATAAGTTGTGGTATGGAATCGAAAAGGATTGTAGGGGAACGTATGGCATGAAAAGATCAAAGTACTTAATTCGTTACAAATGGAGTTCTTCATTAGCTGCTTACTGTCAATTGTTGAATTCATTTTATCAGATAAGAGCTGAATCAGCACGTTTTGAAGATGAACCGAAATGGAAATGTATAGAAAGAAGAATTGATTAAAATGTCACATGAAATTTATCAGAGTCGACGTAGAAATGATAAATTTCAGACCATTGTGTTGGCATATAGTTTAAATATGTAGAAGGGGCAGAGTATTTGGCGAAATGTCCAAAGTTCGGAGAAGTGAATGAAAACGGGGATGCCGTAGTTCCCCGTAGGACGGAGTTGCAAAGTTTTAGGAAATTCTCAGTGACTGTTTTGCGAGTTAAATATATGGAATTTCCGTAATGGTACAAGGAATTACTGCTACTAGGACGATATATAGTAATACACAAGGAGAGGTGGACGAGGTGGAAAGTCTGGGAAGAGCTGGTGGTATGTCTATTGATAGTGACCAATTAGAAGTAGGAGAAAGTAGTCATGTAATTTCTATTGGTCACGTTGGAGAAGGTAATATCAAAAGCATGGGAGTAGTTGACGATATTATAGTAGGCAGTAATGCAGTTGGTACTGTACCTAGACCGCACGGTATCAAAGCGATAAAGAGAAAATACTCCTTAAAGATATAAGCAGATAATCTTTCAAGTTATATGAAAAGTATTCGAATGGAAATGAAAAGAGAAACCGACGAAATATGTGCATTTAATGCCGAACAAAATATGAATGGTATTATACAACTTATGTGCGTTGCTTTATATTTTCTACCGAAAAGAAGTGTTGCGTACAATGAACTGGTAAAGCACATTACAAAGGAAAGCGTATCACCGAAACATTGGAAGAAAAATAGGGGGTTCCACTGATATGAGATATGCTAAAGAAAAATATAACTGCATTATATATACATGCCATGTGAAGATCATGAAAATAAGTTCAATGCCAAAAATATGAAATAATTTATATGTATAACAGTATATTATAACATGTTATAAATTATTCAAGTTGGTAAGCTGATCAGAAGCAAAATTTGAAAATTTGGTAAAGTATGTAATGATTAAGATTGTTAATAAACCTATACGGAGGTTAAATAACTGTGCACAATTATGTAACGGAATGATATGGGCCTGGACGTTTATTGTACATTTAGAAGATCGAGATTTGTTTGCAATTACCTATTGGTGATTGTAACTAAAGTAACAAGGAGAAAGTAATATTATAAAATAACAAAAATTCATTGCGCACGTCGTTCTTTATTATGATTCACTACATTTGTTTGCAGTCTTAAATATGTGTCCATATCAGTGGTATCTCTGTCCCAGCCTGGCCTCAATTCGCTTTCTACCCAACATCGCATCGTTCCACTCCTAGCACCTTAATCGTCCCCTTGTTTCTTCGTTAAGTGAATTCATTATCCCTTGTTCCATATGCAGTACATTTATGTGGGTAGAATTCCGTGTGATTGTACGTTATCCGCTAACATGAGATGTGTGCGGTTGGTTCTCGAATCCTGACGCACCAATGGTTTTGTTTGTCGTTGGGGTTCGATGAAAACATCCTATGCTTGCTTTACGAGGATCTCCCAGTCCTGTTCGCGGCCGGCTGTTAGGTATTATCCTAACACGCGACGTACGTTTCTACTTTCAGTGAACTACGTGCTCGTTTTGACGTGATATTCGGTTGTATGGCGGCGTTAGAGTGATCTACTTTGTGTTTTTTGGTTTTTGAGTAAATGAGTACCGACATTGTTCATTGGGAAGCGCCTCCTTTGCCGTGGATCTGCATGAGTACGGTCCATCTTACTCCAGAGGTGGATTGCGCCAGATACGTCCGCGTGCAGCGTTTCATGATGATCGGGATTCATTATAGTACACGTAGAATAGACTCGGTACAGTACTGTACTGAGTGACCTGTCCATTTTTATTCCCTCGAATTCTGATGTGCTATAAATCTCACAGGTGTTTCAGTAAATCTCATATCGATCCTCCTACTGTACATGATATCCGCAGCCAATCAATTGCCTTTCTCGTAACGATCCTCCTCGCTAAGTGTAACCTATACTATTTGGTTCTCAGCTTCTATTTCTATTTTCTATTTTCTCTTTTCCTTATTCTTTACCCTCATTTCGTGATCCAACCATATCAGTAGACCATATCTACATGAACTGTGAAATGAAAGGCACGTAACAGAATACGTTCTGATTCATAATTCACAGTTGGTAGAATATCTGCAGAAACTCGTGTTATGTTGTCATCCATTTCCGTAGTAGATGCCCTAGCATGAATATACTCCAATTTTTTAATGATCTGCAAGTCAACCGGCTCCGGTTGTTTCTCATTATTTTCGGTAAATTGTGTCAGATGGACCACGACATTATGGACGATAACGCAAGAATTTGATATTCTAATTATTTCATTTAAGTCCCAACGACAGTTTTCTCGTCGTAATAGTTCAAACCTTGACTACAATATACATAATATACTTTTCACATATTTTCGAACCGATTCCTGATGAAAAGAATAGTTCTTTACATTGATGTCGTGAGAATTGACCATTGGTATAGCAAATATTGTCCAGTGCGGATAGGTACCATCTTCTAATAAATAAAATAGATTATGTGGAGAATTGTTCCCAGAAATGGTGAAATCATCCTGTACAGTTATACAAAATGTTTCTGGGAAAAACTTTTGAATAGACGATATTTAGCAAGAAAATTTAAGTCATTGTTTGTTCCGGGACTGCCTGCGAACCAAAACCAGCAATACAGAATGCGGTCACACCATCCCTTCCATTACATGGTTGCACTCTTGGAATGCCTTATATTCAGGTATTGGCCCTTCATTGTTGCAGGGAAAGTTTTACAGACATATTTCATTCAGTAGACACTGTATACGTGCTGGCAGCACGCATACATAAAGGAAAACCAATAGTTTTGCTCGAATTATCTATTTCATTGAGTTGTGATGTATATGGAAAGCGGTTAAAGAAGCTGCCACAGTAGATTAACATGGAATCAATACAGAATTGACAAAAAGAGTTTCGAACTGGTTCCTCGGACACTGTCCGAAGAACCAGTTCGAAACTATACATGGCATGTACACTGCACCATCAAAACTAACCGTAGCTGTGTCAGTAATTAGTAAACGTAAACAACATAATAAATTCGAGTCCGTTGTGATGCATAGATATCGGAGTCCATTCGTTCTTTGCTTGCAGTATTATTTTCTATGCCCTAGAAAATCATTCCGAAGTTGGAAGTAGAGAAGCCTTGAAAGGGGAAACGACGTCGAAACCTATAACTTGGAAATGTCGGGTT
>JAULBU010015723.1:0-21228 GCA_032358235.1 Odonthalia washingtoniensis | reverse complement strand
TGGTTTTTGGAGAAGAAAGCGGTACAATTGCAGCGGCAAAAGGGTATAGTTACAGATTTTTTGTTGAGCTGTACTGTCTAGATGATGATTCCGTTGAAGTGGTGAAGTCATCCAGAGAGTGCTGCCTAATTTATTGTTCGTATATGAGTGCAGTCCTTGTTGGTACAGAAAAACTGAGAGCTGGAAGTGGAACTAACTCTGGTAGTGTACCGAAATGGGCAACGGCTGCACAGGATGACATATTGGACAGAGTGGAAATAATCGATGGCCAAATCAAGAAGATGTATAAGGAAAGGGAATATCTGTATCATGAAAACAATGGAAGTGGTACTAACAAAGCAATCATTTGGTTTGGAATCAGAAGATGGTGTTCATTGCTGAGATTCTCAAGCGATGAAGGTTATCAAAGTTCCACGCGCGAACAGGGATGGTAATGAGAAGACAGATAGCGGGAGGTCTGTTAAGCTTTCAGACTTTTGTCGTAGTAATTATAGTGTCGAATTATGGCTTCGAGGAAGTCAAGTCAGAATCGTCAAGAAACATCTCAGGGATGTCAGCACCGAGCATCGTGATATTTTCGTTAAATTCTTTGAAAAAGAGCGGTATCAAGTTGGTTTCGAAATGATCTCTGTGACTTTCGAATCTGAAGATGTTGACAGAAAGTATACTGGTATCTTGCAATTATGCAGGAAAGAAATAAAATTTTTCTGAAGTCCGACAAGTCATTATTTATCGTGGACGGGAGACATGGCCTGTGCGCACTGCAAATTCTTTGGGGAAAGGTAGCTTCCGAAACAAATTGGACAAGAGATAGTATTCGTGTCGCTAATCTCGTACGTACTGACAAGGAGTCCATGGCACCGTGGTGAGTTATAAATCCCAGCAGGTCTCCAAACATATCATCGTCGAAGACAAAAATGGAAATTTCGTTCATTGACCTGATGAGAAGTGTCATACGATATGCTGAGACCTTTACCGAGCAATATGAGATACTGTTTGCAGAAGCGAGTACAGTGGGTATTCCGAAGGACATGGAAAGGACAAATTTTCTTGATACGAAAAGTACCTCAACATACGAACGGTACGCTCGTGTGGGTAAGATGCTTGTCAGATTCAAATCTGTGATTAAAAAGATCAAGACCATACCGCAGTTTGGAACTGGACAAAATTCTGGAAAAAGAGGGGTGAAGTACTTTGACAGTGGAATTATCTTCAACGATACGGAGGAGAAAATATTTTACCTATTGGATGCAGATGAAGCTTATTTTGAAAGCCCAGCAAATGGAACATTTGATGCAACTGTTTTTTATATGGTTGGTAATAATTTTTTGAAGTCTATGCAGATATTGTTGGAAGCAATTTCTGACGGTGAATGTGATTTACTAGAAGGAGAAGTTCCGAATACAATGCAGGAACTAATGAACGTTGTCATTCTAGACACACGAACAAAGAAGCAAACGGTACCTACGACCTTTTGCAATGATATGCGCCTTTTCGAGTATGGTGTTGGAAAATGGTCTGGAAAACGGTTACCCGTGCAAGTACTCGACATGATGGACTTGTCAGAAAAATATGGCAGTAATGTTTCAAAGAAATTAATGACGGTGGGAATTCAGCAAAGCAAACAACAGGGGTCGGTGTGCATGGACTTATTCCAGCACATACGAGAAGCAAGAAATGGCAGAGACGTGAAATTATTTACCTACATAGTAGTGATAAGGAAGAACCTCGAGCAAAAGAACAGAAGGCAAAGGCAAAGAATCCCATGTTTTCTGACATGGAAGAATACACGCCAGAGATTGAGGCATCGGCAAGTGGTGGAAGGTCAAAATCAACGAAACGAAACGTTTTTTCTGCAAAGTCAACATCAACAAAATTACTAGGTGGAATGGCGAGGCCCTTGTAACGGTCTACCATGGCAAATGAAATTGGGACCTATGATAACAAACCACCTCAAAACGTTATGTTACCTGAATGTAGTGCTACGTGGAATAGAATAAACAGGATGTGTAGAGATGTAGTGACCATTGAAGAAATACTACAAAACTGAGGACACAATGTAACAAAGGATACTGTAAATTGAGTTACGAGGGAGTGTAAAAGTCAAGAAAAACGGGCAAGAAAAATAAAGATTGATAGGAGGGATGGAGAAGGAAAGAAAGTAGTGGATGTGGAAATGTTATATGATATGAATACTTATATGAAGTCGTCAGTAATCCCGGATTCTCATTGCGCCAAGTTTTTTCATGTATGATCAATTACTAGAATGGAGAGATATTGGTTCGACGTGGGATGCTTATATGCAAGTAGAACATATGGAACTACACAGAGATCACACAGAATCGGAGAAATGGATAGAAGTAAGAAGGAATGTTGAAGGAAGATGTGTACTTGCGTACTTCTGCAGGAAGAAAAAGCAATTGGATAGTGATGTGTACTGCATTCTGCAGAGTATGTATGATCCTTTGGACATGGATGAGACAATAAGAAAGAGGTATATGGAAGCGTTTTAGAAAACCTTGACTTTACTTCATAGATAATTGGTGACTTTATATCGAAATTCAAACATGGTTTCCGGGCGAAGAGGCACTGAAAGATAAAATCAGTAGAAATCATTGCAGTCCAAATATCTACACTGGTATTTCTGGAAATGACAAATATGACAGAAACAATGGCATTGGACGTTACTCCAGTACAAGAATTCTATTTGAAAATCAAATGGAAAGTCATCATCGTTATGTATGGATAGCTAAACGACGTGCAGCACTGGACTTATGGATTGGAATGTTGTGCACCTTGTTGAATTTAGATAATAATTGTAAATGGCCGACAAAATTCTAAACGATGGGGGCTAATTTATCATCACTGGTAAGGATTGTCTACCACAACATGGTCACAATGACCTCAACGTCATGAAGAGTGGGTCCGCCGGTTACTTCACAATTACAACTGCTACTGAAGGTGAATAGTTATAGATAGGTCCTGGGGCCTATGTTTATGTCCATTTTAGCCTGGATGAAAAGGACAGAATGGGAAGTTATTTGGAAATTCTTTCAATTCAAATTCGGCAACAGTATGTTTTCATTGGTAATACTCACGTTCAGCATGCAGGGACAGGATGGAATGGAACAGGAGCACTGAGGTATCATATGTATATTACCCGGACGGTGGAAATTTGAAAGATGCTATTTCATACCCATTTGGATGCAGTTTTCTCCGGAGAGGACAACAGCGATCTGTCACATCGCAAAGTTTAAGCAGTCCTTCGAGTTTACGTCATAGCGACGTAGAACCCGATGAAAGTAATAATGAAGGTGAATATGAGCCACAAAATATGGATGATTGAGGAATGACAGATGTTGAATGCCACTGTTAGGTTGAGAATTGATCTTTAATTGAATTGATCATTGATTTCCTTGCATGTCCAAGTTTTTTTATACATATATGCTAAAGTAAATTGTACGCTTGTTGTCAGAAACGGCTATAGTTAAATATGTACTATACATATAGTATATGTTCCTGTCTATTTTTTGCAGTATCATATATTTACTTAATACATGCTGTCATCTTACATTCACATTGCCGACAACAAAAATATGAAAAATTGTTTCCTCCATATGGAGGACAAGAATTTGCAGGAAATTAAATGATTGATTTTTTGTTTTAAAAACTCAAATATTTAATTTTCTGTAAATCCTCCATATGGAGGCTAAAAATTTGCAGAAAATTAAATAATTGATTTTTCACAATAAAAAACGAAAAATCAATTATTTAATTTTCTGCAAATTTTCGGCTTCCATATGGAGGAAAATTTACACGTTTTTTAAATTGGGACATGATTATATTTCTTTTCACTACTTAAAGTGGCAGATTCGACTACTGGTACTTGCAGTAAAATGTAAGAAATATCGGTGAATACGTCGGTCCCTTTTACCAAATTATTCTACCAATATTCTAATTAATCAAAGAGTGTGACATCGACCGCTATTGCTCTGGATCCGACATTTCACTATAATGTTTTTGAAAAGATTCGTCTGCCATGCAGCGTATTGCACATGCTCGACAGACGTTTCAGCTGATTACAAACGACATTCCACGTCATGAAAATGCAGTAAGAAGAAGAGATTGCACGCTATACGACATGCAACAAATGGAACGGTTATCAGCAGAACACGGACAGATCCGATGCCCATTACGAAGGACCTGATGTGGAAAGAGTGTACATATATGAGCCCGACTGTGCGCTTCCTGATGATAAACATCCATTCGAAACTTCGGGACAGGTCACTGATGTAAAAGTTACAGCGAATCATTTGATGACCTTATCAGAAGAAATTGGAATCGTCGCTGTAATTGTGGTAATCCGGATGCTTTGATCAGATAAATATAGTGCAGATGTTGTTCGTAGCGAAATATCTGATTGTAATAAATGAATGTCAATCGTGAACAGAACAGTGGATCGCAGTTTAATCGATTAAGGATTTCAAAAGATGGAGTTATCATACCACACTGCGTCAGGCGACAATAGGGAAGATTTCCTATAAAAAAAATACTTCATTGATGTGTTACGTACCCAATGAATGTTGCTAGTACCACAGATGTGAATTTTAGACCTTATTTCAACGAGTTTGAACGTAATTATATATCACATCCTCTACACCCTGAATTCGTTGCACAATTGTACATGTCCATAAGAAACCATGTAATGACAAATTAGAAGTCTTCAATTGAGTGGAATCAAAGTAGAGACACGTCGCCGAAGTCCTTCGTTGGAATGTTTCAGATATATACCGATAAAAAAGCAACAGTTTTGAAGTCGAAATCCTTAGTTGGTTATCCCATACATGTCTCATTTTTGAATATGTCCCTACGATGCAGAAAACTTATGATAGGCCATGGTTATATTTTGGTTGGATTTCTTCCTTTTGGATCACAAGGATCACAGTCAGAGAAATTCTAGAGACTACTGACGCAAGGGACACAGACAGTGATGAAATTAATTCCATTGAAGATCACTTCCCACTGACTTCGTCAGGGTGGGGTTGAGTTGATGAAATGTTTCCGTTGCATGACGCAGTGAAAACGGTTCTTGTGCCGGTAATTGAAAATTCCATGAAGAGTTTTACGGTATGTATAAACAACAACATGAAATGGAATTACCTCGCTTTCATAGTGTTGTACTGCTGTGACATACCAGAAAGAAACTAAATTTCTTAAGTTCTACATAAATGTATCACCACACGTCCATGCGTGAGATGCTTGAGAACTACAACGGATTTTAAGAAGGTCCAATATCTGCATTATCGCCTCCCAGAACTATTGACTATGTACGAACCAGAAGTGATGCCGTTACCACTTTGTTGAAATCAGCAAATATAGTGTACTCAACAGTAGAGAAGACCAGTTTACAAAGGGAAGCACAACGCATTCTGCAGGACGTTTCTGTCGCACCATGGGTCCCATTTAACACAGAAGCTTGCGAAGAGACATGCGCACCTACTTCTTCCAGATGTATTTTCAATGTTTACGAATGAAACATTAAATAAACTCCATCTCGGTACTTCTAACGAAATAAAAACATGTTCCATGACATATCTGTCGAGTCCATTCTTAACAATGAAATGCATGGATAAACAGATGAACGGAAAATAATTTCGGACACAGCGCGTGGCATTTTTACGGACTTGTAATTCACTTCCTTCTGCAATAGAAAACCAGTTCGATGCACCTGATTTCCATGTCGACTTCTCAACAAGGGAGAAATCCTAACAACCGAACGATTTCTTCCCAAGTAATTCAATTAGAGGAATGTTGGAGGGAAAAGATTATAAATGTTTGGATATGGTTCTCCCTTTCATGGCTGGATATATCGATAGATTCACTGGCTACCAGAATTATTATCCTTTGAAAAACATTTTCACAAATTACACAACATCAATGCAAGATTTTTTATACGACAATAATTCCCTCGGATGGCCACAGGAATCGATAGCTGACATCGGGGACAGAAATACTATTCTCAAATTGCAATGCATAGAAACATTTCAGAAACATGTCGATACTTGAATTCACACATTAAAGTTCCATTTACTGTACCACGTGGTACAAGACCTCTCTAGGTTTGGAAGTAAAAATATTAACAATATATAATAAATATGTCTCTCACATTTTTCAAGTCAGAATACATAGTTGGGGGATATCTTCAAACGTTGAAACAGTATGAAAGTTCTAGAGATATTGTAAATTACAGACCTCCTCCGCCACATCGCCGTAAAGAGCAACGCATATTTGCAACAACACAGTTCGGTCCGGGCAAGAAGAAAAGGAATAACTAATTCCTCATAAAAGGTACGATATCATTGATTTCGATACCATATGTTCATCTGTACATGTATTGCGATCAAATTTCGGAATTGATGGTTCACTGAACAGTTGACATGGCCGATAAAAACGGTTGTAGATTGATCGTCTTTACAGGGAAAGATATTCGTTCAGATCTCAACTTACTGATACTGACGAGGATGACGAAGATAATTACCTCACGTAACATGGTCGTATACATTAATTCAGTTCACATTACATGTTATGTAATTCAGAATCTCCGTACTTATTTTCATTCACGTCATTACCTCCTCCATCTTCAAATAATGTACTTCTTGCTAGTCCTTCGTTGTACGGATTTCCGATTTTATCAATACTTTTCCAGTCAGACGCTATTTCTGCGATATAGAATTCATTAATGATTCCGCACTGCGTTCCGATGTACTGTCGAAAACAGGTTGATTGTACAGATATAAAATGTTTCTTCAAAATTTTCGTGGTAACAATTATTGTGGCGTCACGTTCAATTTCTTTGACCATACGTTCTTCCTCTACCTTTACACATACCGGTACTTCCAACGCTTCAGGGACCCATTATTGTACATACCTTCTTAATTTTCCAATTAACTGGTCCTTCGCTTGTATTATATACTTCGAAAACATTTGGTTGAATTCTTTCTGACGACCTCCCTCACGATATTCCTTCAAAACGAGTAAATTAACACAGCTACAAATCCAACCATCTACGAGAGGAATAATCATTACAGTCACTTTCACAATATCCCCTTCTTTTTCATCCGGGATATATCCAATGAAATCATACAATACCGCAGGACCGATCATGTTTCTACGCATATTCAACATTTCTGCATAGTCGTCATGTCTATCAACGTAAGGTAAAACAGAACTGCCGCATTCCCGTAATTGAATATCTCAAAGGTCCGCAGTACGCCACCAGGACATGTCTACCACACCGTTTCTATTGTATTTCATTATTTTTCTATTCGCGACAGCAATTTCCGCCTCGCTTCGTTCGGTTGCACCGGATTCCTTAAAATTGAATCGGAATAGTAGAGAGCCATATCCATGTTCTTCAAAGAATCTTTCTCCCACAGCTATTTTCCTTCCTCTACAAAAATCATATAACAACTGTCTCAAACGCCTCTCTAAAGTACCAACTTTTTATATCTCTTCAACAACTCCATCCCTCATTTTTCCGGTCCGATATATGGTTACGCTTTCACAACATGAAAGTTCAGCTCTAAATAATTAACATATAATATCTTTCTCGCAGTTGATGGGAGGGACATATTTGTGGTTTCCACTGCAGAGAAAGGTCATTGGTGTTGGAAAAATCATTGAACCGTGCGACCGTTTTATGCCATTCCCCATTACAATGTTTGCTCTGTACGTCCAGTTTCTGGAATTTCGCTCATTATATAGGACCAATTCATACGTTTCCTTGATTTCCCACCTTATCATTCTCAGGTCTACAGCCATTCCAATCCCCAAATATTTCGTTGGAAATTGCATTATCATCCTCTCCACCTACTTTCCACGATTCTTGTTGTTATCTCCCATTTTTAAGAAGTTCTTGATTCAGAAATTGTAAACTCTGCACTATTCCTTTTATTTCAACATTATTACAATCAAGTTTCATAACTTTTGATTTCTGAGCCTTGATTAAAACCTCTTCACTCATTACCTCCCATTCTTTCTCATTGGCCGAAACCTTGTACTAATTAAGTAACACAGAAAGTCTTGTGTTCTCCGCAGTTAGTTTTCGAACATTTTCTGCCACCTGACGAAAATATTCCAAATTTACTTCTTCTTGTACTGACGAAAATTTGTTCAATACAGCACCCACACCGGTATCGTTTCTACCATTTCGCCCAGTATCTTCAACCACATCATTATCCGTTCTGGAATCCATTTCATCCGTGTCGCGATTATTCACTTCATCAATACCGCTCATAGATGATGATTTTATTGTACCTTCTCCGCTCATCATACCATTAAACGCTCTTCTGTTTCCGCACACTGCACGAATCCTTCATCAACCTCGACTTCAACCAACACCGCTCCTTTCCACAACCATGTTAGAACTAGGCCCACCAATTTCATCTACCACATCGTCATTTCCGGAACCACGCGCTCTGGCCACTTTCAACGTGGGTTCCAAATTTTCCACTGTTGGCCACGACAATTTTTCTGAACGTTTTCTGGCGCCCCTGTGATTCGCCATATCTGATTTCAGAACACTAAATGAATCGCAATAACTTGAAGATTAACTTTTATTCCTGGAACAATATTATCTTCAACTTTCGATAATGGAACAAGTTCCGACATAAGTTGAAACTACATGTAACGGCTATGATAGTAGATATGTACAGCTTTCAGTCGAAACTGCACTACACTATGTGTCTGGTAGACACTGTATGCTATTTTCACACCTTGTGGACTTAGATTTTTTGTCAGCAAAAAATCAATCAATTTGTTTTCCGCAAAATCGCCACACCATATGGAGTGGAAATTTTATGATTTCTGTACCTTATTTCATGTCATCCGAAATTCAGCCTTTCTAACGCAGGCTGTATATGATACGAATAGCGCGTAAAGACCCTTTAAAAGAGGACATTATAAATAGCTGCTAATAAATTCAACTACTCCCCATGTTACCATCCACTTAGCTTACCGTACCGTGTTTATGGAAAAGATTATCGATCAAATCCATAATCAGAATGTGGTTACTACCATTGTGGGAACCACTTTACACCCATGCGTTTGCTTCATCTATAACATAATGGTAATAAAGTGAGCCACAAGTAGTATAGTTTTAACTTTGGCCCCTCTTTATTACAAATCATAGTATAACATTTTGCAAAGAGGCTTCTGTTCTCGAAGCTGAAGGCTCTCAACAAAACATGCAGTTAAAATTTTATCATCGGAAACAATAACTAACAATTTGACTGTACTAGTGATCATTACACAGAGTACTTGAACGTTATTGACTTCATGAAACATGTTACTTCTTTAATATCACGATATACTAACACATAAAAACAAGACCGGGAGAAGATAGAAATTAGTTGAACATTTTTTCAACTTAAACTGCACCACTTTCATAAATTTCATTCAACCATTCAATTCCTTTCCGGGAAATTCCTCGCAATTTCAGCTGCAATATCTTTACATTATTCAACTGACGGTACTTGCTTTGAGAATAATCTCGCATCAAATTCAGCGTGTCAGATGGTATCAATAACTTCTTCCACCTTCTTCCTTCCAACCAAATATTCTATGATACTTAAAGATACATCTAACGACTTGTTTCACACACCAGATTTTCTATTGTCCATTTCATTTCTCATCTCCGCTAATGATGATATGGATTTAGCTAAAGTTCCACTACTACAAGCATGCTTTCGGCATCCATTCTGTTATCCATCGGGACCATTCATGATAATACGAGATGTTTACGTTGAGTTTTCTGTTGAATTATCCGGTTTAAAGCTACAGCTGTGTTCTGTGACGGCAATAGTTGGGTGAATTGGTACATATGTTTTTCTCTATTAAGCATTATCACACGACACATTAATTTCATAAACTACTGAAATAAATTTCGTACATTGCTTATATATTTCAGAGCCAGTATCATACATCATGATTTTGGTATGTTTTGCATGTCATGAAACTGTATCTACATTCCTATTTTCAAAGGCCACATACTGGTGGTGTCTTCCGAGGTATTTCGAGGACACTGCGCCATTTCGTTGATAGTATAGACGTAACAGAACGTTTACGTTCAGATTGGATTTTTAGGATCCCTTAATTTTTTTAATTGCTTTCATTTCGGATTGAGTAATTTTATTATCATTTTCTGTCGTATTTTTACTTAATTTTTTTGTTGAAGAATAATATTGGGAGTTTTAATGGCAATAGTATTTTTTCGATTTCCCAACATTTTCAGATCTGCCGTTTCAGTGCGAGAAATGACCGTTATGTGCCTTTTTTAGTTATTGAAATTTCAATTAATCAGCCGTTTATGTGCCGTTTTCATATAATTCCATTACGTGCTTTTCCCCCAACCGCGCAAATTTACATCAACCATTCAGAAATATGAGCGATCAACTTGCAACTATAATTCCAACAGGTTGACACTTCAGTCATTCTGATCATTCAACAGCGACTCGTACAATCGACATGAAATTATTGCATGCGTCAAATTTTTAGCACAGGTAAGTATTCATTAACTATTAATTCATTCAAACACTTTTAGTACAATTCCATTCATATTTGTTAACCTTCCTTTACCTTCACTTCCTCTTCTGATTTTCGTTTAGAGGTTACTCATCTTCTTCAACTACCCTGGTTCAGGTAAATACGTATGTTTGCATTCTTATTCCATTTATGGTTTCATATCCTAGTTCCCATTTCATGACCTTTTCATATTCAATTTACTAACTTTTGTTTTATACTTTATAATTATCAATGTCATTTTTATATGTATACAGTTCTATATGGTTTATATGTTCACAGTGAAAGCATGAATATGAAACAAACAACATATATTTATATATATTGTATATACAGGGTGTCCAAAAAAGACCTGACACATTTCAAAAATCATTATAAAAAATGCAAGAAAAGATTTTCGTTAGTGGGCTTTTGCATACTAGAATATCTCTCTCAAAGTTTATACCAGATGCTACAAGTGTTTAAAATGACCACCATTATGTCTAATAACAGCGCTAAGCCACTCCTGGGCGTTATTCCATACGTTTTTAGCATCTCTACATGTACACGTCTAATGGCAGAGGTGATTCTTCTCTTAAATTGTGTTAAACTAGGGCAATGCGTCTGGTAGACCTTGTCTTTCACATATATCAATCAGAAAAATCGAAGAGAAGTTAAATCTGGGGAGCGAGCTGGCCAGGGGTGTAGAACCTCCTCCTCCAATCCACGAATCTGGTAATTTCTCTTCCAATAACTGTCGTACTGCTAAACTGTAGTGTGCTGGGGCACCATCCTTCTGGAAAATTGTATCGGGGGGTAAACTGGGTAACATTGAAAAGAAGAAATTGTTCAATAAATTGATGTAACTCTCTCTATTGACGATTGGGTTTTCAAAGTAGTACGGACGTATGTCTTGATTTATAGACATTGCACACCATAACGTCACTTTTTCACTATCTCTAGCTCCTTCCCTTCGCTCATAAGGGTTTTCCGTTCCCCAAATTCTGACATTGTGCTTGTTGACTTTTCCGTCCACGTGAAAAACACGTTCATCGGAACAAATTATGAGATTCAGAAACGAGGCCTCGGGTTGGATATTTTGCAAGCACTAGTTAGCAAAGTCAGTTTGGGCAGTGTAATCAAAGTCTTCAAGTTGCTGGACGATATGAAGTTTGTACGGAAACATGTGCAGTCTGATTCGGAGTATATCACGAATTGAGCTCTGTGCAATCGATAAATATTGCTCTGTTCGGCGTAAAGATCTTCTCGGGCATCGAATAAAATAATTGCAGACTCTTCGCTCTTTTTAAGATTTTGCTGGGGGTATTCCAGATTCTTGTGCATTTTCCACCCTCTCATGGTCTTCAAAGTTTTGAACCCATCTTAGAATGGAATTTCGAGCAGGTGAACTTTCTGCGCACGTATTACGATAGTTTCGTTGCGTTTGTGTGATATATCTGGTTTGATGGTACCAGGTGACGCACTTTGCTTTTTGTTGAGCAGAAAAGGCCAGTAAACCCTCTATTTTGAGGATTTTCCCTGTGCTGTACTACGCAATGTTTGATCATTCTTATATACGCAAAGAAAACTTCGTGAGGTGTACAATCGCTCCCACACAATCCAATAATTTTCAGAATTTTTTATTTCTTTAGTGGCTTAAACTTTGTGCCAGGTCTTTTTCGGACACACTGTACATGATATATTAATATATACTTATTGGATTCGTTTCTTGGTCGTTGCTTATGGTGGTTCTAATTCTTCTTTCACTGCATAGTTTCTACTTTCTTTCACTTTTCCTTGTTCCATACAATTTTCCATAGCTCCATCTCCATCACGTTTTTAATTATTACATTTATTTGTTATTTTTCTTTTCTCATATTTTTATCAAATTGGTCGATTTGATATGGCATGATACCACGAATAATTGAAATATTAATATCGTGTATATAATAATTGGTATACATGTATTGCAATTTATATTGCTATTATTCTATATATCATTCCCATATGCCATCATATCATTCCTACATATAACAGATATATACATCAGAAATCGCAATAACCATCCACTTTCACATTCATGAAATGAATGTAGAATAGATGAACCATTGACGATTGAATACGGTATATGAATGCATTACTGTAGTGTACATATACTCAAATATTCAACTCATGTATGTAAAAGTCAATGAGACTTACATTACAAACTACATTTTTCGCAGTATTATATGAAGTACTACTACACATTGTTTATGAGACGTTGAATGAATAGTATTAATTCAACGTTTCATACACAATGTGTAGTTACGAGCCTAGATTACATAGACAAAAATCTCCTGTGTATGGAATAAAATTTTATTGATACATTGCTGTAATTTTTCAAACAATGAATTTTGGCCCAGACTATTTCTTCCACTTATTCTACGCCGTCCGTAAGTAACTTTCTCTGCCTCATACATTAAAACATACAATATATGTATACCATAGTTAATTCCCCATACATTTTATCTTCAAATTATGTAGAAGTTTTTTCTTCAGTTACTATCCGTAACCATGCAAAAACTGTAGTTTTCTGTATGTAACATATAAACCCCGAAAATTTGCATGGCCTAGTACATGTCACATCCATCCCAAAACTACGCCTCTTGAATGAAGGCATTCAGTTCCGGAAATACAGACGTTGGAATTTCACCTTTCTCGTCTGAAATTACTTACATACACTAGTGCATGCAAGTGGTTCCAGACGAGAAAGAAGACATACGTCAAAGTATCCAGTTCAAAATCTTAACAAAATTTTGGCCTGATATTCTCTAATAGTTCACAATATATCCCTCAATAAAGGCTTTATTGTCAGGATTTTACGAAACTTCAATCCGGCCGAAGGGGCGACTCAGTGGTACTGGATAGATTTTGGACAGGTTTACAGTATTTTTCAAAATTGCCACGGAAGAAAGAGGAGGGAATACTGGGATTATTTCAATAATTCCGTGTGGTCCCGGTATTTCGAATAGAGCAGTTTTTTTGAGGGATACTTATTCGCCTGCGATCTCCTGTACCAACGTTCTGATTTGCGTTCTGGTTCTATGCTTTCCTCCCCTCTATTTGATTGGGGCGGTTTCCCGTTTGGGAGTATCCGTGCCATGTTATTCGTTCGCTGGGCTATAACGTGGGTAACCATTAGTATCCTCGTGGTCTTCTTGTCTTAGCTGCGGTACCGCCTCTTTGTATGTTTGAGGGTTCAAGTTTATTCAAGTATCCTTTCTATATCCTTTATTGGTTATAAACGTGTACTGCTTTATAATTGTCCGGTTGGGTGTTAATACAATACCTATCTCTAGCGTCTCTTTGTCTACCTGCGAAGAACGTTGTGCGGGATTGCTGAAGCGGTGAGATTTAGTTATTTAAGCCCAACTTACGACCCTGGGTTCACGGTCGTATCACTATCGTAGCGGAGTACGCTGACACTGGGTTATCTGTTACACAGCTAGGAGTTCTCCTATCGTGGACTTGTTGACGTCTTTGTCTGAGTCAATTCCTTCTATAGATGCAGCCCGTTCTTGGCTGGGTTATGGTTCGGTGATAAAGTGTATCGTTTATCAATTCTCTCTGATCTGCCAAAGCTATCGTTGTGTATTTATACAACTCAAAATTAAGTGGTGACGTTGGTTTAACACATGTGTTATTCACTAGTTTTGTTTGCATGCTAACTTTTATTGACCATCTTATTGGTCATCCTTCCTCGAAGTTACAGGTGTCCGTGATGAATTCTCTCAATGATTCTAATTATCATCTTTCCTAGAAGTTACAAATGTCCGTGATGGTTACCGTATCATGTGATACGGAAACTGGAGTTATTTTTTTGTATGGCTGAAGGTATGTTTGATAAATGTATTATCACATTAATTGTCTTTCTTGAGTTTATCAACTTATAATATTATCATTATTATCATTCCTTTTTTGACACGCAAATTGTATTCTTGGGATCAACAGTTTTGACAAAAATCGAAATTACTGTTTGTAGTTGTTTGGAAATCACAACCAACCAAGCTCAGGATAAATCATTAGGTGTGACATTATGTTTATAGGTATGAGATTATTTCGTTTCCCATGGCAAAGAATATGCGGGACTTCGGTGCTAACTTACACCTCAAGCGTTTCAGTCGTTTTGTTCAAGCAGTAAGGAACATCCAAACATAAAGCATATGGTGTACCCAGAAGTACTATCACAATTTATTCAATTTACTTTTCACATAATGTTTCTTCTTCTTCTAAATAAACCTCATTTCATTTTCGTAAAAAGTTTATTTTATTTAATATGTCGCTGACGATTTACGTATGGAAAAGAAACATTTTCTGAAGGAAATCGATATATTCGTGATACGGATAATGTGAGGGTCCTATTTGAACGAATTGGCACTGCAACTTATGATATAATATTTTAGAATAGAGACGGCGGCGAAGGCACCATGAGCCAAGGTTGTTCGTTCCAAAAGTAAGTTATAACTCAAAGCGCTGCAGAGATATATACTCGTGTACCCGCGTCAACACCATAGACTAAAGATAGAAAGATAGAAACGTTGGTTTGGTTCGTAGCAGCACCGTGGAGCAGTGGTTAGCGTGCTGGGTCCATAACCCAGCGGTCCTGAGAACGAAACTTAGCGGCGCTAATTATATTTTTGACAAAATCTCAGTATGTCCTCCTGATCATGATGACACAAAGATGTTTTCAGAATCAGTCTACCAGACCGTAACAGCATAGAATATGTGATGCGCGTACTACGGATCCATTATCCATGTTTCGTAAGAACAGTGGAAATAGTAGGAACGGGTAGAATCGACCTGTAAATGAGCAGGTTTCCAAATGTTTCTGCTGGAAATTCGCGAAACATTTTCTACTTCGCACAGAAAAAGGAAAGTCAGATTACTATGTCGATCGGTGCTGTCGGGGGTCTCACACTAGGTGGGTGGAGAGGTGGGACTTTGAAACTGTATTATTTGAAGCTGGTTTCCCATAAACAGTGGGTTGCTGTTTATTGTAAGTTTGCAAGTAGCAAGTTTCAAAGCCATCTAAACGTTGAGCTATGTATTTTCTGGTTTGTGAAATAAAATATTTCTTCAAGTATGTTTTCAATGTTCGAAACATAGTAACCGTAAAATTGATGAACAAAACAAAGCGTCACAATGAAATATCCTCTTATCAATATTTCTGCTCTGAATATTCTTCACAATGTCTGTAACATTCAAAAACGAAGTTCAATGCAAAGTGCCAGAAGTTATCCCGAAGTTGAGCACTTCGCTGCACTTCGGATTCTTGCCCTTCGTTTTTAGGGATTGCACTGTGGACATTATCGAAGTGCAGCTGAATTTGTTCATATTTTCGAAAACGACGACAGTACGCACTTCTCATCTAGACCAACATTTCGAAGTATTTTGAAGAAGTTGAACCGAATTTTCATTGAATCGAAACTTTGAAAACTATTCGAAGTGGGTCTAAGTGGAAAATACTATGAAAAATGGAAATTAGAAAAGTAACAAATAATTTCGAAGACAAATTAGGACAACTTGAATTTTTCAAAGTACAGAGTAAATGGCAACGTGTATTTGTTTTTTGAAATAAGCAAAGTATACTTCGCTTATATCAAAAATTGTATACAGTTTTTGAAATTAATTGCACTTTGAAATATATTTGCAGTACAAAACTTAGTGAAATTGTTGTTACCACTTATTACAATGTATCCTACAGACTTTGTTTTCAACAACAGAACCCTTGCTCATTGTTAGACTGTATGCATGTTGAGAGGAGAGCGACTAAGAGAAGAAAATCAACCGACACAGGTAATGATTTGGGAAATGGAGACAATCCAAATAGTGATGATCGTCGACAAGATTTCAGAAGTGTAGAAAATGAAGTCGGGAAGAAGCCAATAATTTCCTTAAAATTTTTAAATATAAGGAATTTAAGGTTGGTCGTTTTAAAGAGCATTTATCTAACCTTAAAATATTGGTAAGTCCTATTGAAACTGAGGTAGCCGGCAATAATAAAGGAGTTAGGTTAAATGACGAGAATATAATAAGGAAAATACCGCACCGTGTAAGTACTAGTAGTAGTATATATAAACATAAAATCAGCGTAGAAGGAAGGGAATTAACTACCACGTAAGAGATAACAAGCTTTGAGAAGGATAAGTGAAGAGAATATTGCAGGAGATGTTGACGTATCAAGTGAAGACGGATTCAACATGTTATTTCATCAACATGTACGGGGTTTTATGAAATGGATTGTAATCATTCAATATCTGTACTACATGATGAACCGATAGTAATAATACGCTTCCCGAGAGAAAAAAACTATATCTTGTACCTCTGACCTGCACTGTGAAACGGCATGGGGAGGGAGACAACATACCATAGTTGTATACAATGGTGAATCAGCGTTCAGGGAGGGTTTATTAAAGAGAAGATTTGGTGCAGTAACTAGGGTTTATGTGAACTAGTTCAATGGAATGAAGAAAACATTACGATTCCGGCTTGAAAAGCTGCAGGAGGAAAGTTCTCTATCCTCTGACGTGAAAACATTTCCCCCTTTGTGATGTAAACTATGTTATTGTGTGGGGTGTGAGGGAAGTTTTCAATGATTGATAGACCAGAATGACCGTACAAGTGAAGGAGGAACGATTTTACGCGAAGTGGAATTCCGCTGAAAACATGAAATCTGTAAACAAATTTCTTTGTTTGTTGAGTACTATCACACGTTTAGGAGTGGTGCATTGTGTACGTGTATTGAAATAAATAAATTACATTTTTTCTAAAATGTGTGTACAGTAGAAGCAAATTGTAATTTTGTAAAAGTTCCAGTATCTGAAAGTTTGTTGAAACTTTTAAATTATATTGGGGCCAAATTTGGATTAGGAGTGAGAACGATAATCAGTGCATTCTCTACTGATGATTGCATTGTAACATTTACTGCCGTTTATGGTGTTGAATTTGATGTCATGTTGCATTGGTTTTTTAGTTTTTTCCTCTTCTTCCATTATTTCTCTCTTTAATGTTCATATATCACACTGCATCCAGTTCTGTTCATAAAAATATATTCAACTACGAACTTTATCCATTTTCTGAATTCACCCTGTTTCGGTCACCACATCAGCCCACAAAATTCCCGCCGGAACACAACAGGTGTCATTTTTTAATTTACTAAATTTTTTTGTAGATAGATAATGTTTTTATTTATTTGTTTACGGAAAATAAATTATAATTTTATTAAAATTTGTAAATTTGTAAATATATTTTATTCCTGAATGCACCCATTGTTTGGGGTGGTGTCCAAAAATTAATTTTAAATTTACAATTTTTTTATTCTCCTTCATACCATCGACCACTACACACACAACATTCACACTGACTCATCCTCCCTCCCGTTCCAAGCCGCCGGAATGTGTAAAAGTAAAATTAGAATCCCATGTACCACATGATATTTCATTGTAAATACCACATACATAACAACAATCTTTTGATTTTTTACTTAAACAGACTTCAGCACCTTCATAGTCTAAACAACTTGTCCATCTATAATTCATACTAATACGTCCATCCAATTTACGTATATATAATATAGGAACAGTTCTATAAGAACCACTTGCTATAATAATATCATCTAAATTATCAACTGAATATTATCTAGAATTACTCAATGTTCTTCTATTTTTCTTTTAAATTGAATCGCGTATGTCATAAATTACAATATCAGTTTCCTCTGTTCATATTAATATATTATGATTATTTTCATAAGTTCTTAAACATGTGGGTGTTAAATGAGTATAAAATTTATTTAATTTAATATTTTCATCGTATATTATAATATCTTAATACATTCATCTTGTTATTTTTTACCTTTATTATTTTCTTTGTGTTTTTTTATTCCTGTCCATCTTTTCATGCCGTAAAATTTACTTGGTATATTTATATACCATATACTTGTAGGTGTTGTGAATATACATTACACGGAAGCATTGTTTTTCATTAAGGGGCTTAGCAAAACTGTGCCTCTACCGCCATTCATTCGTCACGTTTTCCATCTGAGTCAAAGTTCCAGTAACTGGAAATACTTTCATAATTATTATCCTTATTCACTGTGACTCGGAGTCAACCATTTGGCCAAGAAAATGTTTGAAATGAAATTACTGTACGTATTACATCTTTTTTTCTATCCCGGCGACGATTACTGTCTTTTGATTTGTACAGCGGTCAGATTGGCACACGTACAGCGACAGATGTTCCGCTGTTTTTTTAATTTTTACATAACAAATATCACAACCGGAAATTTTTCTGTAATACTTGCAGTCGTTTAAAGTATACATATAAACACGCACACCAATCAATGTCTCCCAGTTCTACAAAATACAGCGTTTACTGTATAGCTTGGAGGCTACAATTACTCTTTCGTCCACCTGTACAGTTCTATTGTTCTACTATTCGGAAATCACATGGAGGACGGTTGATTCGTTCCATTTAGTCTTTTGGACATGAAATGACATTGATTTTGAAGACAGACATGACACAAATATGCTACGACGACAATATTAATTTCAAGATTCTCAGTATCATTCATGGTAATGTATACATCTTGGGATTTCAACCATCGCAACTAAACTTTCAGATCAAATACATGTAACGGCCTTGAGACGCATGCACGTCTTACGAATCCACAACGACTATTACTTTGAAAAGTTTAATGGCTGAGCAGATGGATCGGATATATCCATCAGGAAACCCACAGTAATTATACCAACTGAAGTTGGTTGCCAGGGCAACTCTCTTGACGTATATCGTGAACATGCGAGTACGGCATATCTAATATTCGTAACCAACCTGAATTGGTGAAAACAAGGAATGGTACGTGAAATGATGACAAAATGGCCGAATTGGAGAATATAGATTGTAACAAAAACATTGACTCAATAAAAAGAATATTTGTCGATTCTATCATGGAGATAAACAGTAAGAGTGGAGTTCAACTAAATAATCGTTTTATGATTTCACTTCGATCCATATCTGACCACTTTTCTCAGATATTTCACTATTTTCCCTCTTTCAATCCCGTCAACTCGTTTAACAAATCCGATTTATTGTCATCACTTCAGAAGTATGAGTTTGAGCAAATGATCATGCTTTGCCGTCTGGAAAGCAGACAACATGGTATGTTAGAAATGCAATAAAGATTCTGTAGCGCCAACTATCGTCGGCAAACATTCATCAGTTGTACGCATGTAGACAAAATCAATCACAATTTCTGACTCACCCAACCAATGCAAGACTCGGAACTTCGGTTGCAAAATATATGGATCTGTCTGTAAAATCAAGTACAGATCCTACAGTTATTTGTAAAATGGGATGCAACGATGGAGAATAATCATTTGTGGGTTTTCTCCGCATATTTATTGACGATTGAAAAACAACTTTAAAGCGCTCCGCACAAACGTTTCACCCACTTCATCTAAATCTTTACAATTTCAGTGAAGGTTTCAGAAAAGAAAAATAACATAAGGACGTACCTTACTGGCATACTTACCAGTACAAGTAGTAAGTATTGATACATCATGTGGCACAACATGTGGAACAACATGTGATGATTATCATGTTCAAATTAACGAGATGTACATATGGATATGTTACACCAAAGTATTGAGAAGTCAATGAAGCAGCTATCAAATAAAGCAATAGTAGGAATTTCAATGTGTAACTTAGATGGTGTAGCAGTACGTTGTCATCCAATACTGTCTTCATTGGTATCTGATATACCGAAAGCAAATTATTTACTTTCAGGAAAACATGGAGTTAAAATAAATACACCGTTCCATCGCTGCCTCGTCGAGGAACCTGATCTGTCACATACTTCGCTAAACAGACTAAGATCAGTGAAATAGACAAAATCGTTTTGGAATCGGATACCGTAGATCATCAAGAAGCAGGTTTCCCGAACTAATTTTCATTTATGAAATAAATTTCAATACATCGAAAGTATCCAGTTCTCAGAAATTTCAACAATGACGAGATACAGACATAAATTGATATGTATAACATCTTCTACTTCGAGCCGATGCATATCCTCCACCTTTGGGTCCCGAAACTTCTTAAGGAGTGTTTGTCTTGACTTCTTAGCTGTCCTGAACGTACAACTTCTGAAATTTCTGAGCATGACTCTCCAAGACCTCTACCATCTGTACGTCGGACTATATTACGTAAGTTAAATTCTTTCCTGTCTTTAGTCGCAAAAGATCTCACTTTTACAATCTTCACGTTGATTTCGCAACAGGTGGTGGTTTTGGATCTTTGCACGGTTCCTTCACATAAAAAGGAGTTGTCGGAGTGTTGAAAGCTACGGATTGAATGCGTGTTGATCAAGTGTCCCCATTTCTGGGAGGCATATGTGACATAATATGTGGAAGTAGTTCATCGGCAGAAGTAACATCCTTTTTCTTAATATACGTAGAAATTAAACCTCTCATATTTAGAACACATCTTCATCCAGCATGGACTTCTGCTCATGTACAGAAACTTCGCACAAAAATCTCATCTTTCAAAATCAAAGAACTTTCAATATTTAATGATAAAAGTCCATCATCAAAATACAACAAAGTTTCACCTATGGGATCATCCACCGTCGTATATGGA
>JAULBU010015712.1:0-21228 GCA_032358235.1 Odonthalia washingtoniensis | reverse complement strand
GTGTTTTGGATCATTAATAAAGCTGAAAAACGTTATAAAAAATGAAAAGAAAAAGTACTAATCTGCTTCAATGTGATGTGTATGGCCCGTACCGTAATCAAGGAAAAGTTCTTCGTCTTTTTCAATAGGATAAAAAGATTGAACCGGCAAAAGTTGGTACGAATTTGCTGATGCATCTGGTTTACACTTCGGATTGCTAACAAAAGCACTATTTTCCTTCTTTGGACTAGTTGAGCTTTCAGCACTAGTTGTTTCACCCCTTACAGAAAATGAAAATCATTTATGTATCTTGTAATACACCATGGAGCAGATGCAATCCAGGACGTCTTAAGCTTTCCGTCACGACCCTTAAAGTTATGCGAACAATTTGCTCCCCATTTCAAGATTTTTGCTCTAGTTACTGAAAGCGTTCCCTCCCCAACATATGATATGTTTTTGTGAACGAACTGCAGTTTCCAATATTACCGTACACGAGGGTTCAATAGTAATAACAGATGATTGAATGTTGAGGAATTGTATTTTGCGCAAACACACCCAAATCAACCTTCTCATGTTTGATTGTAGACGGATGAAGTGTCAAATCCAAAGCCCAGAACTCCATTGCTCGTAAAGCTTCTACAGTACAACCTCTATAATTAGAGAAATGAAGTCGACTAAGGATCAGTTCCAATTAGAGAGTGTTCCAATTGGATATGACACGTGTACGTTTTAAGTGAAACATGTCTGAATGCGCGTTTGCGTCATTGATGTACTCTGCTCAGCTCGGAGGGTGGCCTACAATCGGCGAAGACCAATTAATAAGGAACTGTTCTCTCCCTCTCTTGAAATAACTATTTGCTTTTCTATAGAAACTGTTGCGAGCTGGTCCTTTAGAAGGCCTAAGGTGTCACTGACTTCGATGACGCTTTGCAGTCCTCCTCAATGATGCAATTTGTACCCGCCTCAACAATTATTTACACCATCTCCTTGTCACTGGTCACCTGGGTACACTCGATCTCACTGTCGATATTTAGAAGTTCCTGGATAGAAATTCGAAGGTATTGAGAAACAATTCGTGAATCCATACTGCCACAGTTTTCGGCGACTTTATCAAGCCTCGATGGTTCCATTCCATGATCATACGAAGAGCATTCGAGTAAACCAGTTTTCCTCCAACAGTTAGAAATACATTCATTTGATGTATCATTCCAAACTTATTTGATCCAACGCATGCCGGTTAATATAGCTACTTTGTAGATATCTCTGCAATTTTTTTCAGCCAAATAGATTGCGTGCTCTAGTTGTCGCCGGTAGTACCTCATTTTTACCGAAGCAATGATGCCAGCATGGAGAGGCTGAATTTTGATGGTTGTGCTGGGAGACAGAAATTGAACATTCACATTGACCTGATGCGCAAAGAGGGGTACAAACCCATGGGCACTATAGTTGTCCATAAGAAGAAGCACCCGACGTCCTGGAGTTAGGGAAATATAAGTACTGAAATCCGCCATCCATTCGGAGAAAAGTCATCCAGTCATCCAAGCCTTCTTGTTGTTCATGTAGAACAATCCATGTTCACATGCCGTATTTTTTTTAAAGTACCTGGGAGAGGCTGCAGTGCCAATGAAAACCATTTTGTATTTTTCACTTCTATATGCATTGCAGCACGAGACAAAAGTAAATCTGGATTTTTGCTTCTTTCTCCCAGGAAGAGAACAGTTCGCAATAGTCTTATCAGGGGCCATTTGGTAAAACACACCGGACTCAGCTATGTTGAAATCGTCTTTCGAAGCATATGACTGTACTTCCTGTCTAAGTTCGGGGGAGATGTTCTTCAATTTCTAATTGATCAGCATCCCCACTCTCGCCATGGGATCGAAACACTTTCAACCCCCTTCTTTTCTTGAATTTTTTCAGCTATCCAGCGGAGAACTTAAGTTTAATTTCTTGTCCTACAGGCAATTGTTCATTAGCCTTTTGGGAAATATGATGGGCTTTTTCTTGAATTTTGTAACCGGATATATTGCGTCGTTTGTTATGCATATAACATACCCAGTCATGCACTGCAGGGTCGATTGATTCATGTGTTGGTTTTTTGCGGAATCCAGAGGGATGAGTCGCACTTCCTTCGATGCCTACAGAAGTATCATTAAATATTGTAGAGATGGTTCCCTTCCCTGGAATCTCGGGAACAGAGAAGATCTCTTTCGCCCATCGAGCAAGTTATATTTGTGTTGAGGACAGTGCAGCTCGCTGACGTCGCCTGTGGTCGTTCCTGATTTCTTCTTTTTGAGAGATGGAGAGGGAGTTGTATCTCATATTGCATCGGAGGGGTAGTTGGGAGCATAGGAGAGGTTCATGATGCTCTTTCAGGGTCATTATGAAGAAATAGTTTATCCCATATACCATTACGTACAATGTCGGCTTCAAAAGTTCAAAAGTTCAAATTTCAAACACAAACTGATGGAATTTTCAAAATTCAAAACTCAAAGTTCAAAAGTTCAAAAGTTCCAACAGTTTGAGCACCCAATTATAGAGGTTTGGAACTTTCTTTAATTTTTGATACAAATTTGGGGTCTCCCATGCTCGTGGATTGGATTCGGTTACAAATACAGAGATATTCCAATTAAGTGGGTTCCAATTATAGAGGTTGTACTGTATTGGAATTCCGTCAAGTCTTGCTTCCAGGATAATTTTCACCTACTCTACGGTATTGGATCACCATTATTGAACAAAATTGGTTATCAAATAAACTGCAAAATGAAGTGGCGGATATGTCTTGGAAAAGTTTGAACCGTAGGGAGACCAGGTGGAACTTCCCATATAACTTTTCTGTTAATAAATTCAATGGTCTCCAAATCCCTATTAAATACACTTGCTTCTCGAAGAACATCATCACTTCCATTAATATCAGAATCCTTGTTTAGTGCCTGACGGGAAAAAAGAGCAACCAGTTGAATCCAAGAATGTTACAAACAAAAAACATCCATATCACAACTAACAAACTTCCTGTGCTTTGGAAGAAGCATACAACCCATTACCACTGAAAATGTACCCGCACACGGATCCACAACCAACTTACCAGGCCGTGTACATTTCTAGATAATATCCGACATCCATTTCGTAGCTTTTTGTTCTGGTCGAAGTAGTGCGCTTGCACCAGGCTTACTATGTTGAGATTCCCTAAAAATCTTTTCTTTATTGGGCACTCTAGGAATGTTGTTCATCTCATTGTATGTTGCTGGATGAATTGGGTGAATGGAACCTGTTCGATTGAAATTAACTCATCTTAACGATTCGTTCCACTCCATCCCAGCCTTCCATAAATAAACTGCTTGTTCAACCACGGATAGATGAGTCAGACGGGGATGCCTCAGATCCGTATTGCAGGAACCCCTTTTCTTGGTGAAACTAGGGGATTTTCCTCGACACTTTTTTTCGTTTTTATACCTTTTCCTATTTCATCATATTCGGGGTTTTCCAACGGAACCAATTACTTCTTCGACTTGAAGTGTTGAACCCATAATGGAAAATGCAGCGCCGAGCAAACTATATGTGCATGACTTCCTTCCATTAAAACTGTTTCATGTTTTCTTCATCAAATTGATTGTGTTCCGAGTTTTCGAATTGCTGATCAAAATTGGTATTATATGGAGGCTCTGTCAGTATAGAATCCATTTTCTTTTGTAAAGATTCATTCAATATATTTTCATGAACATCAACAAGATCTGCAAATTCCACATCGTAACGACAGCAATATTTATGCATTTCACCCTTCAAAACGTCGTCCATAGTTTTTCTAGCAACAGGTCCCAGCTGCAACGAATCCGCAGGTTGTATCTCGTCATCTTCTTTTATCTTGATTGATTCATTATTGTCGTCCAAACTTTCTGCGGAAATATCAAAATCCTTCATATGTATGTCATCTGTACCATCATTAGTTTGTTTATGTTTACATATCTTATGTGCCGTACTCATATTTGCCATACTTGTTGAACATTTTTGCTTATAGCAAGCTTTAGCAGTTTCGGGAGAAATGTATTCATATTGGAGAAGCGGTATCATAGGAACATGCTGAGCCATGTTCTTATCCGGAACATTAATCTTGAGAGTATCTGTAACATGTTTCGGCAAATTGCAAAACCATTGTAGCAATTCCAAAACGTCCTCATTGACCGAGAAGGGTAACATAAACGCAGGTGTTGCCTGTTCCTTAAAACCAGCGTCATAAGTTTGAGTGTTTGTCAACAACTCAGAAATGGTGCTGAAGAAGTAATTGGTGATGTAACGAAATGCGGTACCCTCTTGTTTTGTACGTTTCCAAGCTTCCGGAGATACGAAATCTTGTGTAGTGACTGGAACACTATCATCTGCGAATGTCGGTTCTTGATTGATGGAACCGAAATAGTCCTGTCTTGATTCAATTACACCAATGTTGAGCGGTCGTAGCTGTAATAAGTATAATGTTGAAACAGTTGGTTTGGTAGTTCAATGTTGATTGCTTGTCCTAGTTGAGTCCATGTGTTGATAAAGTTCTGAACAAGGAATTCAATTTTCGTACTCGTATCATGTTTCAGACTTACTAGACGCTTCTCTTTTGTTTTCTTTATGAATTCAATAGTGATAAAAACGCTGTGAAAGTAAAGCATGTATTCGAAAGTTGTTAGGCATAACATACCATAAAAATTGGATTGTTGCCTCTTTGAAGTTGATTGAACAACTAGATAAAAAAAGTTGCACCAACCAAGAACCCAGTTGACGAATCCTTCATCTTGAACAAGTTGTTGAAAATGTCCATTATTCGTTCATCTTTTTGTGCATTCGTATATATTGGGAGAGAGGAAACGGCTATATGCAGAACTTGTTGCCTACCAAATTCTGCTAAAGTCTTGTCAACATTAGGTCCAGAAACGGAGAAAAGTGAATGTTTCAACGATTTACCCCTTTTGTTAGCCTCTGTTCCCAATCTTTTCGTTACTCGAATATGAGTTTGGTCGGTATCCGACCGGACTCATTTCAAGTATGATGTAAAGGAAAGATTTCTATAGTTGAATTATGCATCTTGAAATTCCTTAGATCCGAAGCTATGTAGAAAAGCAATATGAGAAATCTTGTCAGTTCAAATTCACAATCTAATGGAAGTTCCGCATTACTTGATCCAGCGCTATGTGGAGGTGATAAAGATGAAGCCATTATATTATGTTGATTACTGTGGGAGTACGATTGAAAATTTTGGAGATGGTTTGTAGACTTATGAAACAGAGAATAAATAATATGATCAGAAAGATGTAAAATGCAGATTAAGTAATAGATATTTCGGATGCTGAGTTGATTAGATAAGCCTGGTTGCTTATCTCTGTTATAGAAAGTAACTTAAATACCATATTATAGAATGGCTGAAGAAATGAACGGTTGTAGAAATAAACGGGTTCGATTTTGTCACCGTGTTTTCATGTACGACATAAAACGTTTTCAGGAGACGTAAAATAGAAAATTGTAACGGCGGATGTTGGCTCCTGTGATCTGTATGCATTCACGTGTGATGGTTTATTTAACTGTAGTAGAGGGTGGTATACCACACCTACTACAGTTAAATAAACCATCACACGTGAATGAATTCAGTTGCTATAGCAACCGTTCTTATAATTTTGAAAGTTGAAAAAAAAGTTGAACATTTTTGTCCAGCTGGATGGGACATTTTTCCAAAAAATGGAAATTGTTAAATAATTTCAAATTGAAATGATCATTTACCATTTGGTAATTTTAATTTACCTGCTGTTGTTTATGTTTCAAGCAGTTGTTAACGCTGCGGAAAGTCACAACGTGAAAGGAATGACAGTCAGTAAAACAGAAAATATCAAACTTTACTGTTCCTATATAAAAATGGTTTACATTTTACTATATAGTTCAAGAAATAACCAGGGACATGTGAGGCAAACAAAAGAATGGTAGAATTTCGAGCAGCACAAATTTTATGCAAGTCGTGGCATTATCACCGTTGCATGTTCGTAATCCATATCATCACCATAATCATCTTCGTCATCCTCTTAAAGCCACCTGCATTACGAGGGCTGCTTGAGTGTAGTTAAACATTCTTAATTGGAGGTTGAACTATCCGCCGCAGTGACTGATCAAACGCATATAAAATGGCGTCTATCAAGTTACTATCTTCAGGAATGATATAAATATGATATCTGAGAGCATGACTTCCACTCCATCCGGCACCAGCATGTTGAAAACAGCCGTGTCCAATGAAAATTGATTGTAGGTGGATATTAATTTATTCCAATTCCAGGTTGTTTGCTAAAAGTTCATTTCCTCATTGCTGTCATGAACATACCGGTGGGACTCCGGTACAATCCATACAGAGACAGCTTCATCGTCGGTTGCAATTTTAGAATATCCAGGAGAACCACTTTCTCTAACGTGAAAGTTGTTATAACCATGCTGCGGTGGGCAATCTCTACTAGTGAAAAGAAATAGACCACTGGCATTGGAATTTCTTTACGCCATTTTGCATTGTTATCCAAATTCATCAATGCACACATCCATCCAATCCATAGGTCTAATGATGCACGTCTTTTAGCCAAATGTACATATAATTCGATTTCGAATAGTTTTTCAATTAATTTTCTTGTACTGGAGTAACGGCCAATTCCTTTGTTCCTGTCATCTCCATCATTGTCAGCATTGCCTCTGTTTCTGATCGGACTCCATTCTTCTCTATTGTCTTCATCTTTCAAGTGTTCCTCCCCTGGAAACGTTTCTTCCACTTCTTTAAAGAAAGTACCAATTTTTGTGGTTCGAAACCCTTCAAAAAATTCTTCTACTATCTTCTAAATTGAACGGTTCAGACATGCCATCAAGAATGTAGTACCCTTAACTATCCAGTTGTTGCTTCTTCCTAGCAAAGATTGCTTCGTCTGTGTTTCCGGAAATGAACATCCCAAATGTCGCAGTGCGGTGCAAAACATGGACTGTACTGCGATATTTTGATCGAAATGAATTACCGCCGCCACTGTTGCTCAGTGCCACATTGAGAATTTTGTAGATTTTACTGTTAACATTCATTCACGAAAAATTTCGAAAATTTTGAAACATTGTGCAGCTCTGGCATTCATCTATCGCAGTGTCGATGAAAGTACACAATGTTTACATTTTATTTCAGAAATTAATTACATCACAATGTATATTGTATTCTGTTCCTTTAAATATAGATAAATTTTGAGCAGTTACAATTGAAGTGTGAGTCATTGAAAGTATGGGGTATATTTACACCCATTCAATTCACTTAAACCAAAAGAAATGTTGGCTTAAACCAAATGGAGGTGATAAACTCCGTCAGATGGTAGTAATACCGACTTTTAATTAGAGATCGAATTGAATTAGAGGCTCATCCGATTGTTATCTTTAAATCGTCCTTTTTTGCAGAAACTATGGTACTGCCATAGTCTCATCATAACGATCTGACGGAAAGAAACTGTTGGTACCTTGAGTAGTAGTCTCTGGAAAAATGTTATTCCGCCAACCAGTTAACTCATTTCACTGAACGTGGGAACATCTGATAATAGAACTTTGTTAAATTATTAACGTTGAACGTTACTACACCTCCTCATCCATTTCCGTCAGTATGATAAAGATTTTGCACAACATGAGGATTTGAACATCGTTCTGTTTATCTGAACGTCATACTATCTGAATTGAAGTTTACCGTACTAGGGTGAACTTTAATTCACTGAATTGACAACTTTGGAAAAGTTGTCCAAAACCACTATACTCGTCATTAAATGCATAACTCCAACGTCCGGCTTCTTCCAAATATTGAAATTCCTCCACATGGCCTATTTGTTTCTTTGTAGCCCATACCCATGAAATATTTCTTAATTGTATGATGTGGTCATACTCGAAAAAGATATGCAAACGATGACCATCGGGGATAATGTCTGACCTTAGTAACGTCCGAGTGTCCCTTATTGTTATCTTCTGACGCATATTTTTGCCATCCCCAGAAATTCCACCATATCTAGCTCAGTATCTGGCCGTCGCTAGAACTTCTTCCAATTTTATACTTTGTTCATTTGTGTACCCGAACCTATGTCTTCGATGCAGTAGCATGTATTCAATGATAACTACATCTTGACACAATTGTTCCATTTTCCGTTGTTGTCGTGAAAATCCATAAGGTGGTATCGTAGGAGGAAGGGAGTTATCGAACGGTTCCAGCTCTTCTCTGCGTTGAGGAGGTGTTTCAGAAGGTTGTGTTTGGTTTTGAGGTACCGATGGATCCAAATATAAATCCAAATCTTCTATTATTTATTCTAATGCCTTTCCAATATCCTTCGTGACATTTATTGAAGGGACAGGAGATGAATTATCTTCGCTATCAATTGCAATAGCGGTAGTTTGATTTCGTTTTCTTCCACTTCTTGTTCTCACTTGACGCCCTCCATGCACCCCCATTCCATCGTTTGTTTTCTTTGTAGTTGATGGTTCAGGTTCTTCGAAGAAATGTTTCCTTATATTCTTAGCAAGTATTGCAAGTCGATTTTCAGGACGGACTTCCAACTTAGCGGCATTGTTACCTGATCCCACCTCTATTAATTTCATATGATTGAAAAAATAGTATGAAGCTTCTGCGATCTTGTCCTCGTCTCTGCAATGACGGTTTCCATGAGTACCTTAATTGCCTTCGGTACATGTTCTTCTTCCAGGTCACAGCCATTATTTCCAATTTCTTCTAAAAGTTCATTAATTGCCTTTAAAAAGGTAGCACCAACACTGTAGAAAGCGTTGGCATCGAATGACCCCCTGATTTCACCTTGGAAACATGCTTGCGCCCCACCGAGAAGACGCATGATATCTTCCTCTGTTACATTCAGGAAAAATTCACTGTTCAAGTATGTTACGTTTAATTTTCCAGGCTCTTCCCCGTCCCCCAATTGTTCAATTGTCTTCAACCGTGTCATAACAGACTCATATTTTACCAACATCTTCGCAACACGTGCATAATGAGCGTACGTACTTGATCCTTTATTATGCAGGAAATTGCAACGTTGAATTTTGTTTTCAGTATCACCTGTCGTTGCCAACAAAAGCTATCTCCCATACTCTTCCTTGAACTTCCAAGAATATCGAATGACGTCGTTCGGCATTAGATCAATAAATGAAACATCTTTCTTCGTCTGTGATGATGACATGTTCCTAGTCCGTCTGAGGATGATGAAATCCCATGGTGTCATCGAGATCTTATCTCTTCGGGACACTAGCACAACAACAATGGGTTCCCTTGTCCAATCCAACGTCTTATAAGTCTCCCTTCTCGACAAAATTTGAATTACAGCAAGTAGATGACGACCGTCGACACACAATCAGCGTGTTTTTCTCACGTAAATACAGTTTATCATTGTCCCGAGTAAACATTTCATCGACGGCATCTAACTCATCATCGTCATTTACTTTCGGGAGATCAGCCTCTTCAAATGTAACAGACATAACTCCATAGCTAACTTCGTACTTCTCCTTCTGACATGACTCTACAAAATTATCTCGATGCGTTGAGTCCACGTCGCGGAGCGGATTCTTGACAGCCCGTATTTTCTGTGCTTTTAGGTACACATCCACGGTCTTGTAGTTGGTGATGTCGAACTTGTGCAGTTCCATCGAATTAACATCCTCCTCCACATCGTTTGTTTCCTTTTCAATTACCACTTCTCCAGGTTCCATGTAGCTAGTCATTGACTGGTAATCCCAGTAGGGCACAGATATTTCCTTTGTCTCCATATCATCCAGTAGCTCAGTATGTTTTATTACTTTTGAAAGAAGATAATACGGGTATGGAATTTTCTTGTACTTGTTGTGGATGACAACCTCTTCGATGATGATCCTATCCAGACTGTCGTCTACCCCCTCTGTTGTGTCAGTGTTCCATTTGCAAACTTCCTGATCATCTTGAGTCTGACCACGAAGAGGTTTCCTTGTTATTAAGGAACTCCCAACTGCAACTTTCAAATTTTTGTTGAATCTGTTGTTCTGTTGAATTTCGAAAAATTGGTGAAATAATCTCCTTATCACCTGCTCCAATACCATTCGATGTACGATCATTTCCATACTGTTAACTAAGTACCGACTTGTGAAATATCGCCTCCCCTCCTACAGACAGATAACATTGCAGACATGATGGAATTGTTGATGCACTCGCCATTGTTGAATGTTTTGTTGCCATTCGTTACTTGTCGAAATATGTTGAGGGTTGTTAATTTTGACCATGATGGTATTAAGTGATTGAAAGTTGAGATGGCTGATTGAAGGTGAGGAAAGTCGTCCGAGATTCAGGTTGAAATATATTGCAATGATATGGTCGTGCAAACTTTGTTGTTAGTCAATCACGATAGTTGATTTCAAATGTTAAGTTAACAGTACATATAATAATATTTACGTGACCTCGCTTCTTTCATTAGTACAAACGTACATGTTGTAATATCGTCGTGAAAACAGCTCCACTGCATTGTACAAAATTTTGAAAAAAAAGTTGAAATGTCTTGCCCAGCTGGACAAAAGTTTTCAACTTTTTTTTCATTTTTCAAATTTAAAAGGACAGTTGCTACCACCCTCTGCCACTACAATCTATCAATATTCCAATTCGACAAACATTTGTAGAGAAATTACACGATCAAAATGATTTTCAAAATTATATGAACGGTTGCTCCCACCGTAATAGCAACCGTTCTAGAGGGTGACTCTCTACTAAAATCAATTTGATCGTGTAATTTCTCTACATAGTTCGTCGAATTCGATGGTGTTGAACATTGAAATATGACCGTTTGCTATTTTTTGAAAGGACTAAACGGTTGGTTGAAAAAATATGACAAAGAGAAAGAAGGGATTTTTAGAAAACGCAAGGTAGTACGTACATTAACCCGGAATTCATCTCCAGGAAATGGATATAAAAGCAGGACAGTTGCGACACATTCACATCTGGAATGTATAACAGTCCATTTGTGTCTGAGTAAATCAGCTCAACAGAACCTTGACTTCTTACGTTTCATTTCCTAGAGCGTTTTCTGGAACGCTTTGCATTTCCTTGCCTTGTGCACACCGTACGTAATATAGATGCCTCTTTAAGAATCTCCTTGGTATGTTTGACAGACCAAGTCGGTTTATGTGTTTTTAACTGCTTGCTGAAACGTGTCCTAATCTGCGATGCAATATTTTCAGTTCACTGGGCATCTCCTTCTCATCGTCGTTTTCAGTGCCATCCGTTTCTGTGTCATATACTTTTTCAAACATTTCTTTACTGTCATTTTTGAAGTTACTTTTGAATTCATCGATTGCAGTAGTACTTTCATTTGCATTTAATGTTGACTCAGCGTTCAGATCATTTTGTACGAAAGAGGTTCAGCACAAATTGAATTTTCCCTTTATCCCCCCTGTCCTGAATTTATTGTTTCTTGATATTGTGCAGTGTTCGCCTGCAAGTTCTACGTGAAACATTGGGCCATTCGGTATTTGTCCGACAGATAGCGGACTTATGAATATCAAGGACACTAGTCTTACAAAAAGTGGGTTAAATGCTGTCCCCGTGCCTTGGTGTGCAATGCTTATGATCAGGTTGTCATGGAAGCTCCTTGTAACGGTTTTTGATCAAAATAAAGGTTGTTTTCATTGCCAGTATAGTTATGTGCCGTCCCTGAATCGATAATCCAGGGCTCATCATTTTGGTTCTCTCTGATAAAAAATGTGGATTCGTCCTCATTTACCTGAAATGCGTAGTCGATTTTTATTTCGGCTGCTATTTTCCTTGAGCAATATTGGATCCTACCTGTACGAAGAACTAGTTTTTTCTGCCTTCCTGGATATACATCCACCAATCATATGGCCAATCTTGTTGCACAAATAGCAACGTCTCTTACATTTTCGCTTAGTGCCTCTCCTACTTTCATCGGTTTCAGTAATTGAAAGTGCTGCAGCTGTAGTTCCTCTTGTGTGCTGGCGCTCGAGAGGAATGGTGGGATCGCCAACATTTAATCTGGCTAGCTCTTGGAGCCTTTCCATTAGCTCGTGATAGGGCACATCTCCAAATTGTGTA
Source organism: Odonthalia washingtoniensis (assembly GCA_032358235.1). Taxonomy (NCBI): domain Eukaryota; phylum Rhodophyta; class Florideophyceae; order Ceramiales; family Rhodomelaceae; genus Odonthalia; species Odonthalia washingtoniensis. The sequence continues at coordinate 9,164 of JAULBU010015712.1, read as the reverse complement.
TGTATCATCCTTGCACTGGTTATATAAACGTCCACCAAACCATTTGTAATTATTCCCCATTTATGTATGTCTGGAACTGTGTAAGCCGTTTCAACCAATATTTGCTTCAGTTGTTATGATCTGCCTAGATAAGCTACTAGGCTCTCAGTTTACTTCATATGAATGTTGATGAGTTGCTGACGGATTTCTCTGAGGGTATGTCTGTGTTTTGCTTGTCATTCGTTAATCACTTATATCAACAAATTACCCTTATATGCTGATTTTTCTATCACGTGTAGTGATTAAACCGTTTCCGGGACCAGGTAACGAATGAGGTGCCTCCATGCTCACATTTCTCTCCTAAATCGTTTTCAATCGCTGCAGCTTTTTCTGCTTCTGTTACCGTGGTATTGATTATGGAAAGTTCTTGTGCTGCGGTTGCAGTTCTGGCATTGGATATATCATCATGTTGGAAGTAGCGGTGGGGCTTCTTTTCAACCATTTCTTAGGAAACGTTTAGCTTCCATATACTGAAGTCTTCTCCTAGTTCGTAGCGGAGAGGTCCCCTTAAGCAGGACTTCTTGGATTGATCTTGACTATTACTCATGGAGAGTTTACTAATTACGTTTTTGTTTTTGGTGTCTTGTTCAGTCTTCAGCCTCCATCTATTTAATCATTTGAAAACATGTAATTTAGCATCATTTAATTCGTTGTTAAAATTTATAGGAATTTATTACAGGGCATTCAAAAACCCACTGACTGTATGAGTTACATCGCAGTGTATATGCAAATTAACCGTCGTCATATTATGACGACGGTCAACTTAGTTACTCCTGTGCAGTTTAGCGTAAACAACACTGACTACTCTTACATACAGTCCTTAATAAACTGTACATGCTCAATCACTGTCATTACAGCATGTGAAATCATGTGTAAAATATCAATACGTAAACACTGGTTTTGTTAAAAGCCATTATTCAACAATGTCATTACCACTGCTTACGTACTTGAGCACCAACCAGTTTATTCCCAATGAAGAAACAAGATTCGGGTCTGACCAATGACGAAAGTGTTCCATTTTTGTACGATTATATGATATCATTCGCTGACATGTACAGGTTGTCATACGGGTTCGAGGACAAATATTGACTCGAGGACGCTATATTCGTCCCGGGCGCAGCGGGGGCGAATATAGCGACAGAGAATGTCTATAATGGCCCGAGAACCCGTTTGACAACGCGCTTGTCGCAATGGGTACGCTTTTTTTAAAAACATTTAAAAATTAATAAAACAAATAAGAATCTGGATTTTTTATGAAATGGAGACTAATTTTTTGACTTTTTTTAAAAACATTACAATAAACTGTAAGCTTGAAATAACTAATTCACGACTAGTCTCAACATCTTGGAGCACGATGTTTGGCATCCTGCGCAGCACCATCCACACAAACGCAAGCTTCGAATTGTTCGAATTGCCGTCTTGTTTGGAAATTTTATACAAATAGGGAAAAGACCCACATTATTACAAAAATTGTCGGTGATGAGCTCGTTTTTGGATTACCATTCGTGGGGGTGCTATTTATAAAATCATTCAGGCGCACAAGGGTCACCATAACAGATAAAAATTCCATTCAATGACGTCAAATTACAGTGCTCCAATTGCATCGTCCTATGTCAGCGGTACGGTAGTACCACCGAGCGACGAAGATGACTTCGAGTCAGATGAAGCAACAACTACATTACCGTCGAGAAGACGTCAACCACTTCACAGCAGTGCTGACAATTATTCTGTTGATAAAGAAGCAACTACAGGTGACATTAATTCATGTTTACCATCAACCAACTTACCCCTTCCGCACATGGAAATTGAAGAAATGACATCAATTAATACTATAAATCCGAAAGAACATTCTGTTGTTGCTGAAAGTTTATTTGGAAAAGTCACTCCCATAAACACGCAACGTAATAACTTAAGATCTCTACGTCATTTTGTAAATTAATTACCAACATTACGGATTATAAAGGTGAAGGTAATCTGCTATATACTAAAAACGTGCTATTTTCAATTGATGGGACTTGTCCAGCATCCGGATACAATGAGTGAACAGATGACCAATTAAAAATGTTAGATACGCATTGATTGAGTTTATCGCCAATTATAAAACAGAAAAAGTGGAAATGAAATTAAACCAACAACATTTAAAAACTAAAGCTTGACAATTCAACGTGCATTTTATAGCTAATGGGGTTATATAATTAAATTACTTACTGGACCAATATTGGCGGATCCAAAGGAAGGGCTGTTATATGTCTTGGAAAATGAAGCACGCTTATTGCAACAAAATGAAAAACATGTTGAACATCATAATGCATTATCAAAAGAAGATCTAATAAAGTTATATGTCTCAAATTCATTATCTATTAAATCGCCGAACGGATTTCAAAATCGCCTTATATTTACAATAGACGTACTGATCGCAATGTGACCAACCGCAATGGCATTAGCAAAACGTTCCCAGTTGGTAAAAATAAAATTTAGTAACCAAGTAGTTTGGAAAATTAAAATCTTAGTTGGGGGTTCTGATCGTACTTCAAAACATTCATCTGGTGGTTGGAAAGCAATTGGTCTTGACCCTGTGAAAATACGTGTATTTGACGAATCCTATTGTAATGTAACAGTAATGTTTTTCAAATCAAAGACGAATAAGTTAAGAAAAGAGATATTGTTGCACCGAATAGCGATCGTTTCTTTTTAGCCTGATATGCGGGCTACAGTTTTAAAGAAGTTTTTTAAAATCCAGCCACTTGGTAAAAACAATTTCTTAAGCTGTGTTAAAAATTGCTGTAATGCAGAAGTTATATCTGGTTCCGGTACTAAAGGATGGATGAAGACTCACGGTTTACTGGGAACGTTGGCTACAATTTTATTTGAGGCAGGACATGCTGATTCATCTGTGTCCAAACACACCGGTCATCGTGTTCCTAGATCACTGCAAAACTGTCAAAATTTAAAGGGTGGGGAAGGTATTAGGCAGCATCGGGACATCCTCGATCTCCACCCAAATAAGAAAACGAAGACTGATGATCTCGGTGGCGTGGAAAAATAATCGAGATTATGGGAGTATTGGAGTCTGGAGTCCAATCTGCCGTGCAGCAAATGTTTACCAATGTAACTAACATGAACAACAATAATTTCAACATTACTGTACACTGTAATGAACGCAAAAAAATTAGTTCTGAAAAATTTTCAGAACCAATTTTACAATTTAATTGTCAACTCTAATGGCAAAAAATCTGTCCTGAAATTAGAGGGTTTTGGAGGGCGAGTGGTTAAATTGAGAGTAGTTATTTTCGGCACCACGGGGCACCGGCTTAAGCCACGTGGCAGTATATTACCACAAATAAAGGAAGTAGCCATTTCACAATTCGTTATTTTGAGGAAAATAGGGAAGTCTATATGGGAATTTTATAGGCCAAAATCGCCAAAAATGGCAAAAAAATCCGTCCATTGTTGCATACTTCTGTTGCATGTTCGGCCACATGGCCGACTTTCCAAAATTTGTGCATATTTGAATAATTAACTGTCGTCGTTTTTCCCTTCCCTTTCCTTCCGTACTCTACCTCGCGTAATATCATCATGTCTTCTTTCCCCCCACACGATAGCGAAATTCCACCATGAAGCGAAGGTTGATGACATTCATTGCTGCCATGGCAGCAAGGAATGTCATCAACCTTCGCTTCCTCTCCCGCCCTATCGCATATTACGTCCTGCGCATCATCTTCGCGTGTGCCGTTCTTTCGCCCTCTTGTCTACCACTCCCGCTAACAAAAAATTATATTATCGTTTGAAAAAAGTTACTTTTGTCTTTTCCTCAACTATTTTTTTCCTCTCTTTTTTTAAAGGCACCTGTTTGTATACCTCCTCATATTGCCATTTACCCTCGAAATTGCCATTTTCCATAACTCAACCTTAACAAATGAAAAAAAAATTTCTTTGTTTTTTTTTATTACACGTTTCCAAAATTTAGCCACATCGAAGTACCCATAAATTACCCACTCTCTGTTTTCCAAAACCCTCTACTTTACGATTTGGTTCTCCCTCAGAATTTTTAATAATTAAACAACATTCATCAGTCCCAATTTGGGGACGACAACCTGATATCAGCTTCATTTGAGGAAAAACTCGATATCACCGCTGTATTTTCTCCTTACCCGTGTGACAAGTATAGGTTGTCACACGGTTCCGAGGAAAAATATTGGCTCGAGGGAGAATTCAGCGCCCGAGAGTCAATATTTGGCACAAGAATACGTGTGGCAACAGGCTTGTCACATGAGCAAAAAAAGGGCTTTTTTTCAAATAAAAGTATAAAATATGACTTTGAAAAGTAATGAAAACAATTTGAAATAATAAAATTATAAAATTTGAAGGCCTGTGTAAGATTGGACTGAGTCCAATGAGATAGAAAAAATGCAGCCCTATTAAATAACAGTATCATACAAGAACAATGGGATAGATACGATATCGGCTTTAAAAATCAATATCATGACTTCACATTTTAGCGCAACAACAGTGTCTACTTCATTTGTTAGTGGTACAGAAGGAGAACAACGCGATGACTCCGATTTTTAATCTACTGATGCGAATACAAGTTTACCTTCCAAAAGGACGTTTAAGACACAAAGAAAGGATAGAGACATCTCAGATATCGATTTATTCTTACCACTGACACATCTACCGCTCCCCTCCGTTCATATTGACCAAATAACGTAAATAATAATAGCAAATAAATAAAAACATTCCGATGTTGCCCAGAGTTTATTGGGTAATATTACAAATAAAAACACTCAACCTAACAATCTAACCGCGCTTCGCGCACTATGTAATTTTATATGTTCAGCTACAGATTATGATAGTATTGAAAAATTACGTTATGGTAAAAATATCCTTTTCTCTATGGATAATGGAATTTGTCCACCACCAGATTTTAATCAATGGACAGAAGAGAAATTAAAAAAAATAAGATATACTGTAATAGAATTTGTGGAAAATTATAAACAACAAAAGCAAGGTAATGAAATAAAACTTACAACATTAAAACATTATATAATAGCTATACAACGTGGATTTTTAAGAGAGTGGGGGTATAGATTTAATCTTAGTGGGACTATATTTGCGTGCCCAAAGGAGGGTCTCCTTTATGTGTTCGAAAATAAAGCTCGACTATTACAAGAAAAAAGTCTACACGTTCATCATCATAATGTTTTGTAAAAAGATGACGTACAAAAATTGTTTTTATCACGTTCTTTGTCTGCTGAAACGCCGAAGGGATGTCAACATAGATTAATATTCACCATCAGTAAACTTACTGCAATGCGCCACACTTCAATGGCATAATTACAAAGAAGTCAATTTAAAAGAATGGAAATTATTAGCAATTTTTTCGATATTATAGAAAATGTATTATCGTATCGGATTTAGTAGCTCCAAACAGTAACTGTTTTTCTAGCATGTGATAAGCGTGCTACAGTATTCGAGAAGTTCTTCAAGAATCAACCCCCTGTAAAAAATAGTTTCCTCAATTGTGTGAAGAGTTCCTGTACAGCGGAGGGAATTACTGGGTCCGGTACTAAAGCGTGGGTGACTACACATGGGTTACGGGGACCCTTGGCTACACTTTTGTTTGAGGCTGGAAATTCCGATTCATTCATTTCTAAACGTACTGGTCATCGTGATCCTAGATCACTGCAAAGTTATCAGAATTTGCGGGGAGGGGAAGGCATTTGACAGCAAAGGGACATTTTGAGTACCCCCATGTAAGAAGTTGAAGTTAGATAACTTATAAGCGAATAAGTAAACGGAATCATTGAACACTGGTACCCAATCAGCTGTGCGGCAAATGTTCTCTAATGTAAGCAATATGAACAACAACACATTCAACCTTACTGTCAACTGTAATTTGAGAAAAAATTCTGATTCTGGAATTTAACGAATTATTTTTTCCTTGATAAATTTAATAATAAAATAAACTTTTTGTGGAGAACAACCTCATATCAGCCCTTGAATGGGGACAACAACCTAGTATCAGCCCTCCTCACTTGTCGTATTTTCCCTTCATCCATGAGACAAAACATAGTGTACCTACCTCCGCATACACCCATTTCATTGGCTGCTAATATGAGAGTACAGTACAGACAGTTCTGTACTAGGTCCATTTGTATCTCTTTATTTATTCTGCTCAAAATTTGAGCAGAAATAATACAATTTAGTTATATTATTTCTGCTCAAATTAATTGGCACTCATTGCTTTGCTCTAACATTACACAAGTGTAAAATTAAATTCAATCTGCATCCGTCGACACCAATTTCTCATTTGCATCAGACATCTCAAAAATTGTATCCCCATATGTAATCATAAGAGCTATTTATTGTAAGTAACATTAACAGTGATAGATCCTTCTGCTATAGTAATGATCCCGGTTAATAAATTCAATGCATTGCCTTCCATGGAAGGTTCATATTGGTCATTAAGTTTTGTACTCATATTCAAATTTCCCTTACAATTTGAAAGACCACGGCATCCAACTGGCTTTAAAATGTTTCCGGCTTCAGACTCTTCATTGAGCTTTCCACATTTTAAAACAGAGGCCGGTAGAATTTCTGGTGTTTCGCCAAAATCTTCTGTAGAAACAATAGAATTCTTATTGACAACAATTTTAACAGATTTGAAAATTATTCTACTTCAATATTTTCAATAGAGCGCTTTTTTCGACCATCTTCAAATATTTCAGCCCCAAAGTTAAATATATCTTTTTTATTGTTTCTTCCCAACACGCCCCTGTAAGATTTGATAATTTTTAAGGGAACGAACATCTCTATGACCCGTCAACCTCGTAACAGGAATAATTATAATTTCCATTCTCCAGCAATATGGTAACCACACTACCACGTATTCCGTGAGAAACCATTCCGTTCTTTGTTCCATCCGTTATCCATTCCTGTCTACAGACATCTGGAACAATACTACTAAGCTTATGTATGCCTAAGTTTTGCCGTTTGAAAAATGTATCCAACGTTTTGCCGTTATGATTTGTACCCAAAAAAATCTATCTGTTGGTGTGTCCATCAACTTTCTTACTTGCATATAAGTATTAATATCCTTGTAAATATTTACAATTACTTTGCATTATCCCTGCCCCAAATTCAGACCTCTGTTGCCTATCTCTAACAGAGTTCCATCTTCCAGACTTTGATTTGGAAGCCCCAACTCTGCTACCTATTGCTCATCTAATTTTTCAACCCTTCTCTCCGCTCAGAACAGTATCTGTGAATTGACTTAACTTAAGTTCCACAAGTGCTGTCGGACACAATACAGTTGCCAGAGCGATGTTAAAAATTATTCTTGCTTGAAAGCCTTCAGGAGTTTCTGGTGATAAACTATTTGATTCGTACAATTTCTTTAGGTCATCCATAGAAAGGACATTGTGGCTTTCAACTAAATTCCCTTCAGCCTGTTGCAAGCTAAATTTGTTGTCAACTACCGGCATTAAAACCTCTCGTGGACACGCAAATAAAGGTCCCTCTAAAAGTTTTAGATCATATCCCTAATCATATGTAAAGAAACGTTGAATACCTAGTAAATATCACTTAATTGTTGATGGTTTAAATTCTTCACATGTCGCTGTCCGATAATTAACAACATACTCAATAAGAAAAATTTTTACTCTTTTTAGTTCCCCCACAGTCCATTGGCAATAACCATGGTCTAAAAATCCACCAGTTCCATTCGGAAATAAAAAGTTTCTTCTTTCGAGAAACTCCCAGATAGTTCTTTTTTCGGGATCATCTAATGTGTATGCACGGAGGTGTGGCGTTATTCGAAATCGTTTATCCGCAATGCACTCAGTTTCTACAATAAATCTACATAGTGCTTTAATAGAGGAATTGTTCGCACGCAGGGTATTTTTTGGGACGCGTTTCCCAATAAATAAATCGACATCCTTGGAGTGATGCAGTTGTTGACTTTCAAATTCTCGATACCTCGGTGGGCTTTCTGGGATGCTGAGCTCATGCATGCAGTCGTCGTCCATTGCTGAAAATGCGAAGTCGGGTAGAAATATAAAGTTACGACGATCTGAAGGCAACCGATGATGTCTGCAAACGGAAGTAGGAAAAGAGGCTGGCGACGAAAACAGGGAACTGTGGCGACGAAGAAATGGATCGATATGGGAAAAGAAAAAGATGTAAGTGCTTTCTGCAACCTTGAAAGTTTCTGCAACCCAGGAATTTTCTCCAACCCAGAAAGTGATTGAGAAATAAATTTGTAAAAGTACGTATCGACGAAAAACTTTTGGATCCATTACATAACTTTTTTAAATCTCTTTGTAAAGAAATATACATTTATAAAGGGCCTGATTTATTTTAATATACACGTCCCTTTTAGCAAACTTTTTTTTAAGAGTTTAAAAATAAATAAAATTTGTGAAAATTAGTCAAATTAATTTTATGGGATCGTACACTTCAACGTAAATCACTAATTAAAAAAGAAGTTTTTTAAAACGTTTAAAAACGTATTACTGTAAGTCTTTATTATAATGACTTCATACAGATTAGTAATTAGTATACACATCACTGAACTATTATTTAAGTTTCTATGCGTTCTAAAAAAGGCTTTGTAAAGGCTTCATGCAGAATAGTTGGTACATACATCACATCTAATTAGGCGAATTATTTCAGTGATATGTATATCTCCTATAAAGTTGTAAAGATATAAGTTCCTGTAAGCTCCATGTGCAAATATTAGAGCGCCTAAGCTTCAGAAGGCGCGTACCGAATAAGCACTGTTGTATTTTAGGTACCGTGGCTTATTAGTTTAGAATTAGCGCGGGACTTTTGAGTAACGGAAAGGACACGGGTGGACTCCGTATGTCCGAGATTAGTATAGAATTAGAGCCGGACTTTTTAGTAACGGAAAGGAAACGGTTTAACTACGCATGCCCGAGAGAATTATCGGCTGTCGAGAACGCGGGACGAGCCCGACGGCTATAAACGGAGAGCTAGTAAACTGTGGGTAATAGAGAAAAGAGAGGGTCCCACCTGTGTTTACCGAAATGAATCGGCTGTACGCTTTGCACACTCATTAATACGGAACCTCCAGCTAGTCGATATCGTAGACACGTGGTTAGTGC